>OZ001670.1:7707472-7845585 GCA_963924145.1 Pyrausta purpuralis | reverse complement strand
TAAAGAAAATGAAGAAATTATTGAAAACGATGATTTGAATAATGAATCTCAAATAGTGTCATTTAAAGTTGTAGAGGAATTGAATAAAATCAAAAATTATATAAATAAGAAAGTTGAACGAAGAATGAGCAATGACGGTTCTATGGATTCTGGATATAGAAGTGATAGCCAATCGAAATGTTCTTTTAGAAGTTGTAAGTATGAAAAATATGTTTTTTTGATTATAATTGTCACATATTCATTCATTCTGGGTGTTGTGGTACCACCGTTGTGTCTGATTTCCATAGCACAAGTGCATTAGCTACTTACTTAAGAATCAGAGCAATGTATGTGATTGGTGTCCAATATTTTCAGCTCTGCAGCCCTCAGGAAACTGGCTGAATCAATCCGCACACAGTTTGTACGAATACATCACACAATGCCACTGCTGGTCACCACGCATGAAATCATTGAAGAGATAGCACAGGTACTATTTAGACAACGCGTTTAATATATTACCGACTATTACGCCGGCCGTCGCGGGTTCGAATCCCGCAAGGGCCTGAGAATGCTTTAGCATTAAGTCCACCTTCGTATACTACTTATTAGAATAAAGTATTTAAATAACTTTAAAAAAACAAACACTTATAACAATAAAAAAAGTACCAGGTTCATAAAAATACTTTATTACACCATCAATGCTTTTCAAAGGTCTTGTATGACATAAATGCATTCTCTGCAGTGAAAACTTTAGTTCATGCAGATTTGCATCTTGAATGGTTATAAAAAAAATTTAAAAAATATTAATAAACATTTAGAAAATTATACCTTTATTGTTGTTTGTCGTCATAATGACATATTTTTAACTTGGGCAGTTAATTTAGACGTAAGATAAGACTTATCCAAACGAATAAGTATATAACGACCGATTTAAAATGAAATTTACATAAATATTTGCTGTCAAATAGGTAACGTTTTCTAATTGTAGGTTTTGCATCATATTCATTGAGTATTTTTTATGGCGTCAGTAAAATCGAGCTGAAGCCTGGTAATATATTTCTGCAATAAGGTAACTAGAGTTTATAAATTAAAATTATTAAAATTACAGGTATTAGGCCAATTAATAGATAAATTGCATGAAGAGGAGAAATATCCTTCTTTTCTGGATGAATTACTTGAAAACGTCAATAATTCACTGCAAGAGTTATTTGAAGAAAGTGGCGGCGAAGATGTTGTAAGTAAAAATAATTAAACAGGTCACCGCCGCATTACCACTTAAGAGCCAAAATCGCTTGCGCCTCTTTTTTGTTTGAAGTGACGCCCATTTTTTGGCGCGTGTGTCAGAAATTTTCGTCTACGACACCATGTACAATTTCAGTACAAATCTATCAGCCACGAGTTGAGATAATAAAACTCCAAACCCAAAACGGAGACAAGTTTATTTTTATGTCCTTCATATAAGTAAAATACAGTGAACGAAATACAAGTGCGAGCCAATTTACACACAGCGCCATCTATTGGTGACGCATGGAACTAAACTAGTGTAGCGTACTAATACGAGATTCAACAACACGCAATAATTTAGGACTACGTATTTTAGAATCAAAACCTCAAAAGAGTTGCATTTTTTTGTACACCCTGTATTATGACATATAAATATCATCATCATCATCATTATCAGCCAAAGGACGTCCACTGCTGAACATAGACCTCCCCCACGGCTTTCCACAGCGACCAATCACTAGCGGTCTGCATCCAGTTTGATCCTGCGATCTTTTAAAGGTTGTCTGTCCATCTAGCCAATGGACGTCCTACGCTGCGTCTCTGGTCGAAGGGTCGCCAATCTAGAACTTTCCTGCCCCAACGGCCATCAGTTCTTCGCGCTATGTGCCCTGCCCATTGCCACTTGAGCTTACTGATTCTCAAGGCTATGTCCGTTACCTTAGTTCTTCTACGTATCTCCTCATTTCTGATTCGATCCCGTAGAGAAACACCCAGCATAGCCCTCTCCATCGCTCGTTGTGTGATTTTGAGCTTCTTTATGTATGGCCCATACAAATAATGTATGTTTTATTTATTTTTTAGCTTCTAAGAAAAGACGAAAACGTCCAAAGATTGCTTCTCCTAAACAAATCAGCTCACATACAAAAATATTCAATAGAAAAAATTACTGCCATACTAGAAAATTTACTACCCCATCTCACAAACACTGAAGAAACATACGAAATCTCAAATATAAGTCAAATAGAGAATACATCCTACATATTCCATTTACTCGAAGTAATTCTAAAACGGTATATCAAATGCAAAAATGTGGCAAGTCAAGAATTGACCGATTCTCAGATCGAATTGAAAAGGAGTTCGATTACAGAATTGTGGAGGAAAAAATGGAATCCAAATTATAAAGAAGATGTAATTGAAGAGTTTACACCGAGAAAGTGTGTTTTAGTTAAATGCAACGAGATTTTGAATAAATTCGTTGTAGCAAGTATGGATGGGTATAGTTTGATAGCCTTTGCAGCGTTAAATTGCTTTAATATGCTACAATCTTAAAGTAAAACTTCATTGGTCTTAAAGATGAAATAAGGCGGGACTCGAACCTGCAACTTCTGGCTAACCGAGTCTAACGCTCTTCCAATTGGACTATCGTGCTGTAGGTCCAACTGTGCTAAAAGCAGATGGCTAAACGACTGCCCTAAGAATGTATAAATATTTGTCAATATCCTATAACTCTGAAATATTCATTAATTAATTATTCTGTATTTATTATTTCACTAGATCTTTAGTAAAATAATTTAAATATATAAGATTTTATATTGATTTTTTTCGAAAATAATGACCTCAAAAAACAAGAAACAAAAGTCAGGCGATAAAAAAAAGACGTCACTCGATCGTGCTCACTGTCGTCTTGTTTATTGTTAGTCGATTCTTTCTTTTTAAAGTCACGTTTACCCATATTACGAAACTACAAACGCCTTATAAAACGTCATAGCAAAATCATTTTTTCAAGTCTGTTAAGCAATCAAAGTAGAAATTACCACGATTTTATTTTTAAGATTGTTGGTTTATGAAAAGTTCCTGAAACTTTTTTTATACAAAATATTAATATTAATCTATTCAGCTAGGTGCCGTGTTTATACATTGTTAAAGCAGTCGCCCTTACTTCTATTTAGCCATGTATTTTCTGGTCTCATGGACACGTCATTACGCGTGACGTCAGCACACCTACTACTACCGACAGAACGGTAGCTCAATTGGAAGAGCGTTTGTCCCGGTTAGCCAGAAAGAAGTTGCATGTTCGAGTCCCGCCCGTTCTCATTGCTTCTTATTTCATCTTTAAGAATATAAAATATGACACTGTGAGTGTTGAAAACATTCTTAGTCACATTTATTGTCTTTTGGCAATTGAAAAGAAAAGTAGTTTATACATATCATTTCATTAAAAGAAACTAAAGGTTCTACTGCCCATCCAAACTTCATTTTACATCAAATATAAATGTTATTTTAAAATCTGAATTTGTTTGTAAATATGTAGTTTTAAAGATGGTCGTTTGTGATGCGTTAGTCAAATGTAAGATATTAGAATAAAAATATCAGATTATAGTAACAAATCTTTTATTTGAACAAATTAAAATGAACTCAGATCTATATCACAGAATATCTTATAATTAGTAGCACATTTTTATCATACATTGATTTTTTCACTTTCCAAAGTCACAGTTATGTTCTTATTTAGTGTTTTATCTTGATAGGAAGTTAAGATATCGACATTTGATATACACAATACTCGTAAATAACTTAGGATTTAACTATATAAAGTTGATTTATCTTTGCTAGTCGAATATTGTAAACAATTTAACATTCCTTGATGATTCATTTTAAAATAAAATAAACACAAAGCTCACAACTTACATACGTAATTCATCGTTGAATACTGAGATCTTTTTAAATCAAATAGTTAATTAATTTTATTCAGTGATATTATTTTAAGGTCTGATTTTTCAATAGTCAGATAAGAAATATTCGTCGAACAAAATACAATATGGCTAATTTGAAAACGTCACCTAATTGTCAGCAATCATACGTAACTGACATTTTAAAATTCTGTCGCTTTATAATATATCAGTCTGATAAGTTTTATCTGGCCATTGAACAATCGGCCCTAAAAGTTATAAAAAGATTGGTTACAATTATTCGACTAGCAATGAAGAACTGACTTTAAATGATTCCAGCTACATACAATACAGGCTGTTGTTTTGGTCAGTAACATCCAATTTAGGGATGATGGTACGAGTTTTGCTTATTCTAAAAAATATTTTCTTTAAATTATATGCAAGTTATATAAAAGAAAACCTCTTCACGACATAATGAATAATGATGATGAGGAAAAATTTACAAAAAAAATAATGGGATTTTTTTTACGAAATACTACGCCATAGATAGTAAACTACGAAGAAGCGACCTGGTGCTGGTAGGTTCTTCGTTCGAGGCGACCTGGTTTCGACTCACTCGCTAGTATTGCAATAATAAATTCATTTCGTAGGTTATTTTCTATTTAAGAAACATATTTTTTTGGCATCAGTATCGTTTGAACAACGACCCCTGAATCACTCGTCTCTGACCAAAACTACACCCTCTACAGTCCGTTATTTTTTGCTAGTCGAATATTGTCAGCAATCTTGACAATCCTTTCTAACAAAACTATTGATTTTTAAATATGATAAACACAACTCACATAACTAATTCTTCATTGAATACTGAAATATTTTTAAATCAAATGAGTCAATTATTTTTATTCACAGAATTCATTTATTAAGTTATGAAAACATTGTTTACATAATGGGACTAGCAAAGAAAAACGGACTCCATTTTACATTTTTGTTGAAAACTAACCCTTATTACAACTTCGTAAGATAGCGCAGTGTTTACCTTGACGTGCTGTTGTCCTACATAAAAAAAACAGTGTTTTTACTACACTAGCATAAACATCATCAATAATAGTAGTTTATGAAACTGGTACATAATGAGAGGTATTATACACGAGTGTGAGTTTAAAAACGAGCGAAGCGAGTTTTTTAAAAGTATCACACGAGTGTATAATACCTAGTTATGTGCAGTTTATCTACTCTACTTTATCTACTCTCATTGAACACGAACATATCAAATAAAAGATAAAGATTTCCATGCTAAAAAGTCTTGATAACATTTATCGTATAATTTTCTTGACTTTACTGGTAGTAGATTAAGACAGACTGCTGTCGCAGTCTCTAAAATGTCGGGCGGCGTCAAATTTTCTGCACTTTCACTATCAGACATTTTAATAAACACTAATAATTATCTACCGAAACACAAACGTACTATGACGCCAAAATTCCCGTTATCACCCCGCATGCGCCAAAGCGCGCGCAGCCACAGATAAGAAATTAAATCAGGGATGCACAGACTTATTAAGACTAGGGGCCACTCGGGCAAATTATGAACTGATGGCGGGCCGCCAGAAGTATAGGTAATTAAAGACAATAAAGAATTGATAATTATGTATTAAAATTGAAAAAGAATTTATTAATTTGAAGCGTGGCACTGCATAGTGCTTACAATCTTTTTTATATTTGGCTCAAATTTACTTGTAGCAACACGTAAAACTGCTTCCAAACTTTCATTTGCAAGGCGGTTTCGATTTTTTGTTTTATTATTATTTAGTATTAAAAAGGTTTGTTCACATATATAGGTAGAACCAAATAAGCTGGCACATTTCAGAGCGTTTATGCGCAACTCTTTGTACGTATTTTTATCAATGCAGCGGTAAAAGTTCAGCAAGTCTCCTTCGTTGAATTTGTTGCATAAATCTTGGTCGTTTTGAATGTCGATAATTTCTAACTGCATTGACTCTGGCGCATTTTCAACTGAAATCGTGAAAGGATTGCTGAATATGTCCAACAGAGGTTTCACTTTTTTAAACTCCGAAAATCTTTCTTGAAAAGATTGAATCAAAATATCTAGCTTTTCTACATAACTGAAATTAATCGCAGTTTTGTTGAATTTTTCAGCCATTTTCTTATAATTCGGAAAATGATTGTAATTTCCAGAATTCAATTGCGATCTGAAAAGTGTCAGCTTGCATTGAAAGGATGATACGTGAGCGTAGAGCTGGGATATCAGTTGATTTTTGCCTTGAAGCCGTGTGTTCAAGACATTCAAATGATTTGTAATGTCAACTAAAAAAGCCAAATCACACAACCAATCAGGATTTTTAAGTTCCGGGACATCCTTTTGCTTTTCCGCCAGAAATATTCCAATTTCTTCTATTAAATTTAGAAATCGTTCCAGGGTCAATCCACGACTTAGCCACCTTACTTCTGTATAATACAGTAAATCTCCATATTCGCTTTCGATGTCATCAAGGAATTGTTTGAATTGCCTGTGATTGAGTCCTCGTGATTTTATGAAATTTACAGTCGAAACTACCACTTTCATGACATTTTGAAATTCAATTTTTTTAGAACAGAGGGCTTCTTGGTGTATAATGCAGTGAAACTGCATGAGATCTTCAGCGTTTATGTTTTTTTCTTGCAGATGCTTTTTCAGCAAAGTAACTAGCCCAGAATTGACACCAATCATCGAAGGAGCACCGTCAGTGGCAACTCCCGATAATTTTGATAAGTCCAAATCAGTTTTTGAACACTCATCCAAAAGTACATTGAGTATATCAACTCCTCTGGTTTGACCTTTCAATGAACACATTCCTAACAACTCTTCTAAGACTTCAAAATCTTGAGTAACACCTCGTATGAATATGAGAAGTTGAGCTGTGGAAGTAATATCAGTGGATTCGTCGAGTGCTAATGAAAAAAATTCAATGATCAAAGTTTTTTCATTTAATTGTTCCGCAATATTACCTGACAAAGACATAATACGTCTTTGGATAGTCATACGATTCAGTTGAATTTTCTCAAACTTTTTTGCTGCTTCTGGACACATTTTCTTAGCGGCAATTTCTATGCATTCTTTTACAAAATCCCCATCATTGAAGGGGCGACTGCGCTTTGCTATCATTCGAGAAATTTCATAACTAACTTCTGTAGCTGTTTCTGAATCTTGGATGGGTTTTGTAAACATAGCTTGCTGACCAATAAGCTCCCGTTTTAAAGACAACATTTTTTGCTTTCTTAATTCGCCTGTAAACTTGGTAAAAGTAGGATGCTGCGTTTCATAGTGCCTTTTTACATTATATTCCTTTGCAATCGCAACAGAATTCTTGCAAATTAAACAAACGACTTTATTATGCGACCATACAAAAAAGTATTTCTCAGTCCAAATTTCTTGAAACTGCCGATTTTCATCTTTAACCTTACGTTTTTTACTAGGTCCTGGCTTGTCCATGTTGCGTTCTAATCCTGGCTAGGATTAACACAGCACCTAAAAACAATTACAGTACCTACTTAAATTACCCATCCTTTTTTAAATTAGCAAAAATAATTGATTTAAATAGGTAGGGAAACACTTATTAATAACAGAGTTTTACTTACGATTTCACAACACAATTATACACGGCACTTGACGGGAAATCTACGTTGAATGTGGATCAAAATATATGACACCGGCTAGTCGAGTTAAAATCTACACTAGAACTATTGACACTTCACTCAAATTAAAACCGAACTATGGGTCGCTGCGGTTAGCGTGGCTTTTATACCGCGCGTATAGAGTCGAAAACTGTCTGGAGAAATCTCGAAACCGACTCTGGAAGCTTCGTGTATCTACCTACGCGAGCAATCGGGAATTCGTGCACTTAAGAGCGCGCGCGCGAGATTCAAATTACTTTTCGAACATATTTTTTTTGGTTTTATTCTGGAATAGAATTCAATATTTTTCGAACGTACGAGAGTATTATTTTTGCTGTCGGCGGGCCACCAGTATTCGACCGGCGGGCCGCAAGCGGCCCGCGGGCCGCAGACTGTGCATCCCTGAATTAAATAGATGTGTCTATGATCTGTAATCTGTATCGTAATGAAAAAAAAATAACATAATTTTGTTAGAGAAATAGGATCATAATTATTTTTTTTAATTTAATTTCGATATACTATTTATAAAGTACGTCTATATAAACTCGTTTTGAGTTTTGTATTTTGAATTTAACGATATGAGAGTAGATAAGAAATCAAACAATACAATTAAGCATCCAAATTTATGTACGGACGAAAGCACGTCAAGATAAACACTGCAGTATCTTAATCGGTTGTAATAAGGTCAATTTTTCAACAAAAATGTATAGTCTGATGTGCTGCCGACTGTATGCATGTACCTCTAACAATAATTAGCAAGTTGCTCGTCCTCCCATTTGTCTTTTTCGCACACTTGTCTTAAATGGCGATTCAGTTTGTTGTTACCCTGAAATAAATAAAAATATCTTCAGTTTATCAACCACTAGCGGTCTCGCGTGACTTCGTCCGCGCGTTTTGAGTTTGCTTCCTCCGCATCGTGATGTTTCATTGTCTAAAGCCTTTCTCGATAAATAAGCTATCCAACACAAAATAGTCGTGCGCAGTGAATTGCACTTTATTGCGTTGCAGCGAAAGTGGCTTTTACTTAACACAGTGATCCTTCTGTACGTAGTACTATTTTATTTTCTGTGACTCGGGATGAAACATTTGTAAATCAGTGAAAAGTTGATTGTGAGGGTAGTCACAGATACCTTGAAGTTGGCCCCGCATCTGTGGCATACTGCGCGCGGCGGCTCGGCGCGAGGTCTTCGCGTTTTGCGGGTATTCGTACAAGAGTGCGACGACAGAGACCGACGCGTGGGACATACTCGGCCGCATGTGAGGCAGGTTATGCTGAAAAAAAATAGAATACTTTAAAAACCTAAAAAACACGCTTTTTTATTTTTCTCGTTCCCCATTCAGCAAACCCTTTCACTTGATACCCGTATCATGGGGGTGCATTTCAAATAGCCTGTCCGCCATCTTGGGGAGGCCGCCATATTGGATTTGTTATAATTAGTATAGATAGATATGATTTTAAATACACAAACAAGACGGATCTATGAAAACTGTGAACAAAGCCAGTGTATGAATGGTGAATTATCTGAATAAAAAAATGTTTACACATAACCAAATGAATATGTACGAGGGTCAAACTGAAAGTTCTTAGAAAATCAAAAACTGATTACATTAGCCAGTTATTAGTTTTATTATATCTTTTCAAAATATTGTCCACTGACGTCAATACACCGCTGCATGCGATGGAACCACTGGGAAAAGCACTTTGCCCACTCGTCCTTAGGGGTCTCTTCAATGGCATCGCGATACGCAGCCACCGCTTCTTCAGCATTCATAAACCGCTTTCCTTTAAGTTTTTCTTTAATTTTTGGAAATAAATAAAAATCACAAGGCGCGAGGTCGGGGCTATACGGCGGGTGACCCAGTAATTCAACGTTTGATGTCGCCAAATAGTCGATCGTTCGCTTGGCGGTGTGCGACGAGGCGTTGTCGTGGTGAAGGAGGATCCTACTGCGAGGTCGTTTCTCTCGAACTTTTTCCAAGACAAGTGGCAAACAATTGGTAGTGTACCATTCTGCAGAAACTGTTTTTTGATCCTCTAACACAATTGTTGCGAAATCCTTCCTATCCTTCCAAAGAACGAGGCCACCATTTTTTTTCCCGCACTTCGATCTCTCTTCACTTTAGTTGGCAAACTCCTCGAAAGGAAACACCCACTGAGCAGATTGTCTTTTGGTTTCAGGATCATAACAGTAAATCCAGCTTTCGTCACCTGTTAGTATGTCGAACACAGCATTTGAGTCACCTCCGTTAAATCTTTCAATCATTTTACGGCACCAATCCACACGATGGAGTTTTTGAGCCTTAGTCAAATTATGAGGTATCCACCGGGCGCAAAGCTTCCTGACCGCTAAATGTTCGTGGAGGATTTTGTGCACTTGACTCATACCGATGCCTAAGCTTGTCCGAATCTGCTGATAGGTCACTCTTTTGTCAGTCTCTATCATACGCCGCACAACACAGATGTTATTTTCAGTCGTCGCCGTAGAAGGCCGTCCCTCACGTACATCATCAGTGAGATTAGTGCGACCACGTTTAAACTCATTAAACCAGTTGTAAACAGTCGCACGAGATGGGGCTTCATCGTGAAAGGCCAATCGTAGTCTATCATAACTTTCTTGTTGACTTAAATGACATCGAAAGTCATAAAAAATCATTGCACGAAAATTTCCTCGTGTTAAATTCATGTTGACGTGACACAGACAATTTTCAATTTGCCGCCAAATCGTAAAACAAATGACAAATGAATGAAATATATACTCAGTAATATTGGCAAAGAGTTCTATTTTCAAATTTTAGAATATTTTTTTATTATATTGTTTATAAGTGGCTAGTTCTAAGAACTTTCAGTTTGACCCTCGTATTAGTGGTTCACATGACTGATGGACTACTAACTATGAACATAGTTAGAACACAATTTGACTTCCTCCGTTGTGTAGTTGGCTAAGCACGCTGGTTTCAAGGCGTCGCCACTCCGAGGTTCCGGGTTAGATTCTCGGTCGGGTCAATATAGAAATTAAAATTATCTGTATTGTCTCGGGTCTGGGTGTTTTGGTACCACCGTTGTGTCTGATTTCCAAAACACAAGTGCAATTATGTAGCTAACTTACTTTGGAATTAGAGCAATGTATGTGATTGGTGTCCAATATTTAAAAAAAAACAGTAACTGCCTCGGTGGCGCAACGGTTAGAGGGTCGCACTTTATTGCGACGGCTGCGCCAGAGGTCCCGGGTTCGATTCCCGGGTCGGGCTAAATATACGTACCTACCTGGGTTTTTCAGTTTAGAAATCCTAAGGGTAGCCCAGAGTTTGGAAGTTGGCGGTGTTTCACCCCTGTGCATCGGAAAAGCACGTAAAGCCGTAGGTCCTGCGCCTGAACTCTCTCCGGTCGAGTAAGCTCGCTGTCCCATCAGGCTATGTGAGTGAGAGGAATAGAGAGTACACCTGTGTTTGTGCACACACTTGTGCACTATGTAGTCGTTGTGACTGGCCACCGTAGTCGAAATCGATTAGGGGGACTATTATTAGTCTATTATTAGAGAGATGGAGCTAACTAACGTAACTGTTTTTATCATGGTTCCGCCTTTATAGGCTGTAGTGCGATAGGACATAGCCGAAACTAAGACTTCCTCACGTTTCGACTAAGATAGCATTCTTTAAGCAACTTTTAGCTTTATAATGTTAGTAAAACTCTACAATATGTCCAGAGATGTAGTATTAAAATTTTAGGAGCAATATCTATAAATATTTAGTTACGAAAATACCCCGTAAGGGTATTTTAGCTTTTTGTTCATAAATAAAACTAAAACGAGACCATTGACATACTTTTTTTTATTAATATTTGAGTAACTTGACAAATTGATGTTGTAAATTGACTAATTGATGTAGAAATCACTGATTTCTTTCTGTACATCAAGAGATATTGACGACCTCTGTGGTCGAGTGGCTAGCACGCTGGTTTCAAGCGTCGCCATCTCGTGAGGTTCCGGGTTCGATTCCCGGTCGGGTCAATGTAGGAAACGATCTTTTCTATATTGTCTCGCTGGTTGTTGTGGTACCACCGTTGTGTGATTTCCATAACACAAGTGCATTGGCTACTTACTTTGGGATCAGAGCAATGTTTGTGATTGGTGTCCAATATTTATTATTATTATTATATTAACGATTAAAAACGCCCCTTACGGGGTATTTTCGCCGATGAAATGTATTCTAGATATTGCTCTTCTGTAAAGTGACATTAGTGTGTGAGTGACCAAGTGAACTGACCTCTCCGTCTCCAGTTTTTGTCTCGGTCTCTTCACTCTTGGCATCTGAGGGGCCTCGTGTTTCTTCCTATGTCGTCTGAGAGTGTAGGGACTGCTGAACGTAGAAGGACATTCAGGGCAGCGGAATTTGCGTTGGATGTGCTTGCTGAAAACCACACACATAATTTTGTAATATACTAGCGGACCCAGCGAACTTTGTTTCGCCCCCATCCTCGTCTTGCCCGGCCTCGACCCACCCAGACACGTAATTAAAGAAAAATGTTAAGGGTGGACAACCCTTATCACTAAGGGGTATGAAAAATAGATGTTGGCCGATTCTCAGACCTACTCAATATGCTCACAAAATTTCATGAGAATCGGACAAGCCGTTTCGGAGGAGTACGAGAACGAACATTGTGACACGAGAATCTTTATATATATAATTCTTCTGTGAGTGTGTATGTCACTGAACTTCTCTCAAACGACTGGACCGATTTTGATGAAGTTTTTTGTTTGTGTTCAAGCGGATCTGGGAATGGTTTAGATTATTATTTTTTTTTTAATTTTCAAAATAAAGACGTGTAGACAGGACAACGTCTGTCGGGTCCGCTAGTCTATACTAATATTATAAAGCTGAAGAGTTTGTTTGTTTGTTTGTTTGTTTGTTTGAACGCGCTAATCTCAAAAACTACTGGCCCGATTTGAAAAATTTTTTTTGCGTTGGATAGTCCATTTATCGAGGAAGGCTTTAGGCTATATAACATAAAGATACGACTCATAAGACCACAGCAGAAATGAAAAATGTTGCGAAAACGGGAGAAAGATATTCCTTTTGAGAGCTTCTGCTGCATACGCTGCGGAAACCGCTTAAGTTACACAAAAATCATGTATGACAGGATTGTTCAGCATTAAGAGTTCTATAATAAAGTCCGCGACAGCATATGTCTATCTTTTATGGTTGACTTACTACAACCTTTTTTATGTTAATAAATTTGTAAAAAAATAATGCATTATTTTTAGAGGTGTATTATACACACAGGTATTTATTCTTATCAAAATAAATACATTCATCATCACGAGCATTTCATTTAGAACCAAGTTGCCCTTTATATCATTTGATTTCAATAAATATCTTAGGAGCTATCTTAGTTTTAACATAACTCCGCACCAAAATAATGTTCGCAGCTTAAGTACAACGTGCGTTTGCGCTAATATATTATAAAGCTGAAGAGTTTGTTTGTTTGAACGCGCTTATCTCAGGAACTGCGGGACTGATTTGAAAAAATATTTCTGTGTTGGATAGCTTATTTATCGAGAAAGGCTTTAGGATATAAAACATGACGCTGCGTCGGGAGGGGAGGGAGCAAACTCAAAACGCGCGGACGAAGTCGCGGGGGACCGCTAGTTTTATATAAAAGACTAGCGGACCCAGCGAACTTTGTTTCGCCTCCATCCTCGTCTTGCCCGGCCTCGTCCCGCACAGTCACGTAATTAAAGAAAAATGTTAAGGATAGACAACCCTTATCACTTAGGGGTATGAAAAATAGATAGTAGCCGATTCTCAGACCTACTCAATATGCTCACAAAATTTCATGAGAATTGGACAAGCCGTTTCGGAGGAGTACGAGAACGAACATTGTGACACGAGAATTTTATATAAAAGACTAGCGGCCCCAGCGAACTTTGTTTCGCCCCCAGCCACGTCCCGACCCAGCCCCGTCCCGCCCCAGCCCCGTCCCGCCCCAGCCCCGTCCCGCCGAGTCCCGTTATTTTAAAAGGTAAGCATTCCCAGCGAATTTTGTTTCACCCTTAAATGGCTGTTAAAAAATAAGGGTTGATCGTAGAAGGGTGAAAATACGCAATACGCATATAAAATTTCATCAAAATCGGTCAAGCCGTTTCGGAGGAGTTTGGCAACTAAAACTGTGACACGAGAATTTTATATATTAATTAGATTAAGGTTATTTTAAATAAGAGTAGTTCCAATACTATAGGATATAGGGATAGGCTCCTGACTAATATGCCAGCGGTCGCGGGATCGAATCCCGCGAGGGAAAAATGTTTTGTGATGATGACGAGCAAGAACATTTGTACCCAAGTTAAGGATGATAATGTGAATTTCTTTATGGGAGACGCCCCCGTCATAATCGTTGTCTAGTATTCGTAATACAAGGATTCCTTAATTCGAGACTAAGACAATTGGCGTGTTGTCTTGCGCATATTTATTTATACAGGGTGAAATTTTAATCAGTGACCAAATTTTGTGTGAAGACTCCACTGATGAATATGAACAACTTTTACTACGGGAGCAATAGTGAAATCGAGAAAAAAAAACAGCTGTTCCATACAAAAGCTCAATTGGCGCACGGTCAAAATGTATGGAACAGCTGTTTTTTTTTTCTCGATTTCACTATTGCTCCCGTAGTAAAAGTTGTTCATATTCATCAGTGGAGACCTCACTTAAAATTTGGTCACTGATTAAAATTTCACCCTGTATATTATAAAAATATAATGTATGACTTCAACATTTTATGGGGTTACTATATCCATACAATCTAACAGCCTTATTCAAAATAACTTAAACAGTCTAATTAACCTATTATAGCTATTACACTGTTTTGTCACTTTCTGTTAAATGATGACAGCGCCAAGAAAGAACAAGACAAACAGTGTAATAGTTAAATTAGGTTTATTAGACTGCGTTATTATAAATAAGGGGGTAATATTATAAACAGTGTGTAACAAATCAATTCAAAAACTATTGGATTTGAAAATTGTTTGCCATGATATTGTTAGACGATTTCTGTTCCTAGATCATCTGGGTTCTACATAGTTTGTATGTATAATATATTTTTTGATATTCTTTATTGCACTTAAAAGTTGTATAAAAAAGACATGAAGTCACAATCTGAACAAAGGTGGGCTTATTCCTAAAAGAGATCTATTCCAGCCAACCCATAGGTGTTGGAATTGTAATAGTTGTGGTTATAATAATCTCAATCTTAAAGTATCAAATAAAATTAAACGCTAATAGATATATGTACTAGGCATTTACCCATTGCGTTTGCCATACCCATATATTGTTTGTAAGGTCAATATTAAATTATCCATTTTGAAATACAAATTTTAAAAAAAACCGGCTAATTGCGAGTCGGACTTGCGCACTGAGGGTTCCGTGCCAACTTTAACTGAATAATGGGATCCGATTCCTTCTCTTAGTAAAAAACTTCTAGTTCGATCCCGTCCAAACCAATTTTCGTTGAAAGTGTTAATTAAGGTCTATATTATATATATTTTTCAAAATTTATACTCGCTTAGTTTAGAAGTTAGATGGGGGGGGGGCGCCCGTTTTTCCATTTTGAAAGCGTCTAGCTATGAAACGTTAGACTTTAAAAGAAAATGGTTTTAGGAACCTCCATGTCATTTTAAAAGACCTATCCACAGACACTCCACACACATAGGTTTGACTAAAAAAAACGGTTTTAGTTTCATGTATGGGAGCCCCCTTTAAATATCATTATTTTATATTTTTTGTATAAGAATCGTAAAGCGGTTAACAGGATACATTTTCCTACCAAATTTCAACAGTGTGATGCTTATAGATACAGAATAAAGTGGCTGTAAAATACGGACGGACAGACAGACAGACTTGACGTAACTATAAGGGTTCCGTTTTTTGCCATTCGGCTACGGAACCCTAGTTTTTATTGCATTGTTAATTGAATACTCACATCATATGCGTCCTAACAGCTGCTTGGTCGTTGTATCTCTCCCCGCAAACCGTACACGCATAAGTGCGTCCCGTGTCTTTGGATCTGTGGAACCTTTTCAGGTGCTGCTGTAGTGCGTTGGGACCGCTGAAAGAATACAAACCCTTATAAGACTGAGGGCCGATTTTTCAATGGTCAGATAAATAAATAAATAAATATTGGACTGGACACCAATCACATACATTGCTCTGATCCCAAAGTAAGTAGCCAATGCTCTTGTGTTATGGAAATGGACTTGTGTTATGAAAAGTTTGACGACCTCTGTGGTGTAGTGGCTAAGCACGCTGGTTTCGAAACGTCGCCGCTCCGAGGTCCCAGGTTCGATTCCCAACCGGGTCAATATGGAAATCAAAATTTTCTATATTGTCTCGGGTCTAGGTGTTGTGGTACCACCGTTGTGTTTGATTTCCATAACACAAGTGCATTAGCTACTTACTTTGGGATCAGAGCAATGTATGTGATTGGTGTCCAATATTTTAAAAAAAACCCGGCCAAGTGCGAGTCGGACTCGCGCACTAAGGGTTCCTTGCCAACTTTAAATGAATTAGGGAATCCACCTACTTTCACTTAGTAAAATAACACAATATTTTGTTGACAGCAAGTATAACTTTGTTTTTTATAGTGATTGTATGACGAACAAAGTTATGTTTGCGGTTGTTGAAAATGTGCTATATCTCAAAAGCTACTAATTACATATTTTTGAAACCAATTTTCGTTGAAAGTATTTGTTACGATCTACATTATATATTTTTTTCAAAATTTACGCTCGCTTAGTTTAGAAGTTAGATGGGGGGACGCCCATTTTACCACTTTGGAAGCATCTAGCTACGAAACGTTAGACTTTAAAAGAAAATGATTTTAGAAATTTTTGAGTCATATTAAAAGAACTATCCATAGACACTCCATTCGCTTAGGTTTGACGAAAAAAAAAATTTTTCGGTTTAAGTTTCATGTATGGGAGCGCCTCGTCTTAAATTTCATTTTTTTTATTTTTTGTAGAAGAATCGTAAATTGGTAAACGAGACACATCTTTCTACTAAATTTCAACAGCGTGATGCTTATAGTTACAGAATAAAGTGGCTGTGACATACGGACGGACAGACAGACTTGACGAAACTATAAGGGTTCCATTTTTTGCCATTCGGCTACGGAACCCCAAAAAGGTCTCTGTGCTTCTGTCTCTGAGCTTCTGACCGGGAATAGAACCCGGAACCTCACGAGATGGCGACGCTTGAAACCAGCGTGCTAGCCACTCGACCACGGAGGTCGTCGCAGACAAAAGATAACACTTATCAGACTGATAAATTATAAAGCGATAGATTTAAAAAAAATGACAGTTACGTATGATTGTTGACAATTAGGTGACGTTTTCAAATTAGCCATATTGCATTTTGTTCGACGAATATTTCTTACTGACTATTGAAAAATCAGCCCTTAGGGATTGATTCTCGCTTCGTGAATACAAAATAACACAATCTTTAAAGCATCGCTGCAGAACCATAAGGGGCTCCCTTATTTTTGACGCGCACACTAGCGCCACTCTATTTAAAATAATTATTACTCCTTAAATACAAAAACAATCAAAAATCTGGTAGACACGATTGTAGTACACGTTCTATAGTTTATTAAGTACGTTTAAATCGTTTCTAAAGTACTTTATTGTAGTTAGAGTTAGAAAAACTGCTAAATATGGCCACTTTTGGCAAATTTTCTAACTGTAACTGCAGATAACTCTGTTTTATTGAACTTAAACATTGTATCAAACCACATAACCAGACCTACAATCAAATCAATCAGATTTTCGATTGGTCTTTTATTTAACGAGTTATGATTTTTCTACTAAAGTGGCGCTAGTGTGCGCGTCAAAAATCCGTCTAAAAAATCTAGCCCCTTAACTATCAGTATAAACCGATATTTATAATAAATGGAAATGCAAGGTTCTGTCTCTGGCTTGCATGTACAGTCGTCAGCACATCAGGTTACCCACTTTTGTTGCAAACTAGCCCTTATTACAACTGCATAAGATATCGCAGTGTTTACCTTGACGTACAACAGCACGTACATAAGAGATGTCTGTGTCTTTGTCAAGGCCTATCTATTTTATTTTAAAAAAACGCAGTTAGGTAATATCCCGTTAGACGAGAGAAATTTAAAAAAAATACTTACAAACCCAAATTCAATGAAGCAATACAGGGTAACTTTTTTATCAGTACCGACATTTTCATCAGAAAAAGGCCATCATCAGAAAAAAAAACAAGCATCTCTGATGTTAAGGGTGCGTGACAGCTCCAACAGTATACTGAAAGTCATTGCTGGTCGACAACATGTCTGTCCCTTAATGTGGCATATAAGCCAAAAAACATCCTCCAAATTAGTTATTAGGTACTAACATAGTGTGTAAGATGCGTTGTTTACTAACCCTACTTGGATCTTTTGTTGTCTCATTCAATAAATAAATAATAATTTTGTGTAAAGACTCCACTGGTGAATATGAACAACTTTTACTATGGGGGCAATAGTGAAATCGAGAAAAAAAACCAGCTGCTCCATACATTTTGACCGCGCGCCAATTGAACAGTCTGGAAAAGCTAATTTTTTTTTTTGATTTGACTATTGCTCCCATACAATGATATTGTATTAAGAACTAGATCACCGGTGAGAGGCTAAAAGATAGTCAAGCAAAAACCACTTCACGTCAAAGTGAGGTCTTACTTTGACTTAGTCTGTTTTTGATGGTGTGGCTACCACAGCCGCAACTCGTCGTTCACAGAAACACAGAGGTAAACAGCCCTGAAAAGAGCTTTTACACGACAGAAACACAGATGGTAGTTCTGATAAGAACTGTTTTTGTTATCACACGAAGACTACGCATCGCAGCGCGACACGCATCGTGGCGCGCGCTCCCAGCTAGCACACGTCTTCTCACTACTATTTCCGTCGCCGTAAGAAAGAGCCGAGAAGCCGCGGAAATATTTATGGTGGCCTACATTCGCGCGCTCCCTCGCACTCCCGGACGCCGTCTCGTTCCACGCTCTCGCCGCGGCCGGCCGACACTGCCGCGATAAGGGAGATAGTGTAATGATTAGACAGAGATGTGTAGAAAACATAGGTGGTTAATATTCTGTAACGGTCAATAACGGTCAAATACTGTGTCCAAGTGCTCTGAATGGCTATAATGTATATTTTGCTATTGGCCAACTGTGTACATATTTTTATATAAATACTAGGTTAAGTTTACTACAATATACATTCCTTCTACAACCTTCAACGGAGTTATTACTACGCAATCCTTGGTAGTCATCTAATCAAACCCTACCAAAATGGCGTCAGTGTCTCAATGCCTCAGTGCGCCTTTAAAACTGCAGAAACAACTAACTAAATAAGTAAAAACAGTCCAAATATCATATTTTCGTTAAGTAAATTGTATTTAATGATGCCTATCATTTATGATTGAAGTATTTAGAATAAAATTTGTGAGTTTTGTTTCTTAGCTAAGTTCAACATGGTCGATATTCTAAGACTGCCATACATGGAGTAGTTTGGTACTATATTTTTTTAATAATAATTTAATGACCGTCATAGTGTAGGGTTTACGTTCCAGACTACAAAGATAAGCACGGGTTCAATCACGGGTTCGAATCCCGCCCGCACGACCCTAACACATATGTCCATGGACATGTATGTTAATATCCGTCTCTATGTTATATAACTATAAAGTACACCTTCAATTTCTTTAAAGAAACAGCGTAGACGCTCACGGATCAAAAGGTCACCGGCGCTCGCGTAAACAAAAGTATAACAAAAGACTGCATCAGTTAGGCATGATCCTCACGATTGTAGAAAAAAAGTATGTACGCTAACAATTAGCATGTTATTTGAACGAATCATCCTGTTTTCATGATGCCAGATGACTATGGTGTATGAATATATACACAGTCTGGCCATAATTACTGTTACAATTAAAAATAAGAAAGATATTACATTTGAATTTGGAATCTGTCATTTTTATACGATTGCTCATTGTGTTTTCTAATTTTGGCGCCAATACATTTTATAATATTTTGCGGTATTAAAATGGAGTGGGATGATAAAGAGAACCGAATCGCTGTGATTGCATTACACAAAGTTGGTATGGAGCCAAATGCAATTTTTAAAACTCTCCATACGCTAGGTATTAGTCAAATGTTTGTGTACCGGGCTGTCAATAGGTACAATGAGACCTCCTCTGTTTGTGACAGAAAAAGATCTGGCCATCCACATAGTGTTCGTACGAAAAAGGTGGTCAAAGCAGTAAGGGAAAGAATTCGCAGAAATCTTGTCCAAAAGCAAAAGATTTTATCTCGGGAGATGAAGATAGCACCCAGAACCATGTCGCGTATTTTAAAAGATGACTTAGGACTTGCAGCCTATAAGAGACGCACTGGTATTTTTTAACTGATAATGTAAAAAAGAATAGGGTGGTAAAATCGAAAAAACTACTGAAGCGGTACGCAAAGGAAGGTCACAGAAAAAAAATTGTTTACGGATGAGAAAATCTTTACAATTGAGCAACATTTTAACAAACAAAATGACCGTATTTATGCTCAAACCTCTAAGGAAGTTTCCCCAATTAGTCGGCAGAGTGCAACGTGGGCATTACCCGACTTCAGTGATGGTTTGGTGGGGTGTTAGCTATGAAGGAGTGACTGAGCCATATTTTTGTGAAAAAGTTATCAAAACATCGGCACAAGTGTGTCAAGATACCATTTTTGAGAAGGTAATTAAGCCCCTTCACAACACCATGTTCAATAACCAAGCATGGTCTTTCCAACAAGACTCGGCGCCGGTCATATAGCTCGGTCCACGCAGTCTTGGTTAGAAGCGAACGTTTCGGACTTCTTCAGAGCTGAAGACTGGCCGTCGTCTAGTCCCGATCTTAATCCGCTGGATTATGATTTATGGTCAGTTTTAGAGAGTACGGCTTGCTCTAAACGCCATGATAATTTGGAGTCCCTTAAACAATCCATACGATTGGCATTAAAGATTTTTCCCCTGGAAAGAATGCGTGCTTCTATTGATAACTGGCCTCAACGTTTAAAGGACTGTATTGCAGCCAATGGAGACCACTTCGAATAAGCTTTTTATATTTTTAATTGTTTTATAATTATGTATAAAACTAACACACTGTAAAAGTAATAAAAATTATTTGCATTAAAATATTTTTTTTTCTTTGTGTTGTATTTCTTTACTCATTTAAATAAGGACTGTAAATATTTTCATTAATTTAATTTATAAAAAAATATTCATGTGGACACGTGATTGTGAATGCCTAGCAGTGAAGGTGACTGATATTGGCACCATGACCTTCCAAGCATTCACGTGACACATTCATTGCATTTATTAGAGAATTATTCAATATTTTAAATGTTAAATTGTTTGAAAATAAAATGTTTTTGTTGATTTATATACTACCGAGCTAAAGTGTGAACTCCATTTTAAAATTAGGCCAACGAGTCAATTGTACCTACGTACATACTTTTAAAAATATATTAGGAAAGCTACTCTATTAAGCCTCCGTTCCGAAACTGATGTCTGATGTGATAGATGTCAATCCATTGACATCCATTAATCAGACGTTGCCATATTTGTGTACTCTTTTAGTTCGCGAGGCGACATCTACTTCTAAATACAATATCATTGCCCCCATAGTATAAGTTGTTCACATTCACCAGTGGAGTCTTTACACAAAATTTTCAGTACTGTTTTATACAGTGTGCTCAGGATAGGTATAGTGATATTGGAGGTACGTATATAAAAGCAAATTCACATTATTTTATAAACTTTTATGAATGAAACAATATCGAAAACTTGAAAAACATATCGCTTTTCCATACTAAAATCATCGAGGTAGATAAGACTTAGTATGGAAAAGCGATTTGTAATAAGATAATAAAAATTGAGCGGGTGGACCAATTTTAATGATTTGTAATTTTTGGATCCGACGCCGTCCGGAGTATGATAATAATTATTAAAGCATAATCAATGGTGTAACTCACTTAAACATATTCCCGCATAGGTGACAGGCGACGCCCTCTACCGGCAGATCGCGGCAAGCCCGCGCATGGCTCGTTCTGTGCCTAGGTTTAACTATATCACCTGAAAATATTTAAAAAAAAATGCTTCTTCTATATAGACTGACTTCGAAAACATTGATTTGATGAAACCCAAAAAAATCATAAAGTATCAATGCGATTTCAGAGATCCGTTTAGGCGGTGTAATTTATTTGATACTTTAATATTATTCGTAAGTTTTAGAAAATTTAACTTTCATTTATTAGTTTAATTATTTTTCTTGGTTTCATAAAATAATATTTTATAACCATTGATATGAATTTTAATATGTAGAAGGGATTATGAATCATGAGTACGATAAAAAAAAACGATAAATTTCACACATAAAAAAAATATACATGAAAAACATATCTCATAAAACAAAACAAAATAACTACAATTTACAATAAATACAATATGATCTAATAAAATATTACATATACATAACGCAAGCGATAAAATAAATACATATACTTGTTAAAATAATTACATATACTTGTACATACTATAATAATTATATATACCATGACGATGTATTAGAAGCTAATGGATGACGCTTTGTTGATGCTTCCGATTTACAAATGTAGAAAGTGTGCACGGACGAGTCTCTTAAATGAAAATTTACTGGGAGCCTGTTATGCAAAATACAATTACATACCGCATTTAGTGCACTTGTGTCTCTCAGCGTGGATGGCCGTGTGCGCGCGCAGCACAGCGGGCGTAGCGAAACGCAGCGTGCATATAGCGCAGCGGTATTCACCGTTCGACTAAAAAACCGAAGCATATAATAATATTGGACACCAATCAAATACGTTGCTCAGGTGGAATTGGGTATAACAATCGTATTTGTTTGACAGTTCTTAACGTACGGAATGATCTGTCAAATGAATACGATTCCTTTACAAAATTCCACTTCATTATAGCAATGTTATTCATTTGGCAGTTCGAAACGTACGGTATGATCTGTCAAACGTTTTGTTTTTTGCCGTCTGACAGATCATACCATACTTTTTGAAGTGACAAATGAATATATATATATAATATGCTTTACACAATTCCACCTCAGATTCCAAAGTAAGTCGATAATGCACTTGTGTTTATGCGAATCAGAAACAACCACCACTACACAAAAAATGACACAAATTTTGGTGGCTAATTTTGTATACTATTGCGGTGAAATATTTGTATCTCTGTTTTTGGACCGAATAATTATAAAGAACACATTTTTCAATGTTACTTAGGCACTTGTTTGTCTGTGGTTTTTCGCAAACATGAAAAAATAAATGTTCCCAAAGCTATCGCAACTTGTGAGAACTATAAAGTGATGGAAGATAACTGCTCATTGATAACCTCATTTTTTAAACCGGTAAATAGAATGCTAGCCTTCATTTTTCATACTATCAGAGTTATTACTGTACTTAGTTTCATAAAACCAGTTCTGATGTTCATATTGGAAAGTTTATAGCAGACAGCAGTTACTTCCACATTATTAACATATAACTTTCTTACCTCTTCATGCCTCATCATATGAGCTTGATATGTGTCTTTAAATAAGAACCCTAATGCACAGTTATAGCATTTAAACTCTGCTTCTATGTATTTCTTTTCTTTCCTACTTCTTTCTAATTCTGCTTTCTGCTCACTTACACTTAATTTAAACTTTTCATATGGAGGTTTCTCTTTCTTTGATTTACTCTTCTTTTTTCCATGTTTTTTTTTTGAATCTTTGATTTTTATTTCTGTTGATTCTTCATTTGTGTCTATTACTTCAGGTGATCCACAATCTTTTGTGTCATATTTGATTGAATCACAAACTTGTTCAATAAAATCGAAATTATCATTATCAAAATCATTTTTGTTAAAATTTTCATCATTATCTTCAAAATTATGATCTTCTTCGTAATCATTATTTGACTTATCATCTGTTTCTTCTTCAATGAAATTTGAAGAGTATTCAGGGTCAATATTTTTATGAATTTCATTTTGTAAATTTGGTTTATCTTGAAACTCTTCAAATTCAACTCTATCATCAAATTTCATATAATCGTTAGGATATGATGGATATTCTTCATTACTATCCAAAGTGTCTTCAAAGTATTTAAAATGGTAGTATTTGGAGTTGATATTTCTGTTTTTATAATGTTCGCAGTCTTCATAACATACTGTGTGGATCTCTAAGTCGTTCCGCTGAAGATTTAATGTTCCTTTTTCACTGAAATTGTAAAGATTAGGTTTAAAATAATCATCATGTTAATAAATAAAAAAAAGGTTGCGATCACTTCATGTACTTGACCTTGACCCCAAATGGATGTGTTTATCAATATTATTTTGTTTACAATGATCTGCAGCATCTAATTAATCTATCAAGATTATACATGTGCCGAGCAGGAATGATGCCAGCAACATTGTTGTGAAAATATTGCTTAAGTTGCCAGCAACTTAAGAAATTGAAGAGAACATTAAAATTTATATTATTCTCTAATAATAATTGAAATGAGAATACTTAAGATTAATATTTTGATACAAAGCTGATAAACTTTTACATTGCCAAATTAGCCATCTGTGTAAGATGCTCACGGATCAAAAGGCCGCCGGCAGTCGCATCAACAAAAGCATAACAAAAGACTGTTAATAAACACATCCGTGAGGAATTAGGCTGTGTTGTTTAAATATTCCTTTCTATGGAATGTTGCTGACAACGGCACATGCATAGTAAGGACATAATTAATCCTTAACATACCTAAATAGCACAGGATATTCCAAGCTTCGCTTTAAGCATACAGATCTGAACAGCCATAATCGATTCAGGACATGACAGCATATGTGGCATAGATGGGAGTCTGGACACAACTGTAATTGACATATTTTAAACTGTGAATGTTTTACAGCTTTTACTTTAACGTTTAGTGACAAGGATATGAAAGATTATCGCCATAAATGGAAAATAAGTAAATGACAAGCAATTTAAGAACAATATTTCAATGATTCAATCAGATCTGGCCAGGGTATTTGAAAGACAGTTTGGGACCTTAAAAATAGAGAATGCTAGCTCGTCGATAATAGCCTAATATAAACCCTTTGTTTGTTGACGTCTACTATTATAATTATTTACAGTATAAAAATAATACGTACGTTCATGCCAACAACTTCTCTGTACTTTTCTCGCATATCCTCATTGGTGTCGTCGTTGACTGTGCTATGGCAAATGAAACAAAGAAAAGACGACATTATTTCGGGATTTACTGATGATTATGTTTAAGAAAACTCATATTTTTCCATTAAATTATTTTGTAATTATTTTTGTAAACAAATCCACCAAACACGGGACGTTTGACGCTGTCAAAATAATGCCTAATAACAGATTAGTAAGAGTACCTATGTCTCAAAATGACGAGGTAGGACAGTATTCATACCTTAGCCGGTTCCATAAAGAAAAAAAAAACAACAAGAACATCACTAAAACAATTGAAATATCGATACATTGGTAGATAAATTAAACTTTGATCTTAGCCAAAAGGCTAAAAATAGATAGACTTGAACAATGTTTTGCTGTCAATTTAGTTTGTCTTTTAATAATTATCATTTTTTTCAGGTTTGTTGCCGAACTCACTCAATTAGATAACAATCTATATCATCAGTTTTGCACTTTTTAACCGACTTCAAAAAGGAGGGGGATATCAATTTTACTGTGTTTTTTATGTGGCTATGTTACCTCATATCTCAGTCATTTGAGGACCGACCTACTAAGAGGATTTACCTTTAAGTTGTTCCCAATGATATTGTATTTAGAAGTAGATGACGCCTCGCGAATTAAAATAGTACACAAATATGGCACCGTCCGATTAATTGATGTCAATGGATTGACATCTATCACTTCAGACATCAGATTCGGAACGAAGTCTTAATAGAGTAGCTTTCTTAATATATTTTTTAAAGTATGTAGGTACATTACAATAGACTCGTTGGCCTAATTTTAAAATTGAGTTCACACTTTAGCTCGGTAGTATATTAATCAACAAAAACGTTTTATTTTAAAACTATTTAATATTTAAAATATTGAATAATTTTCTAATAAATTCAATTTAAATGTATCACGTGAAACGCCATGGCGCCAATATCAGAGTCACGTTCACTGTTAGGCATTCACGATCACGTGACCACATGAATGTTTTTTACAAATTAAATTAATTAAAATATTTACAGACCTTATTTTTATTAATAAAGAAATATTTATTAATACACCATAGCCATCTGGAATCATGTAAATAGGATGATTCCTTCAAATAACACGCTAATAGTGCGCGTACATATTTTTTTCTACAATCGTGAGGATCATCCCTCACAGATGTGTTTATCAACAGTCTTTTGTTATACTTTTGTTAACGCGAGTGCCGCACACTGGGTCGAAATAGTAATATGAGGGAGATAGAGGTTTTTTTTGACAAATCGTATTTTTTTAGATGCCGATCGATAGTCCTTTAGACACTCGTAAAGACATGTTACATAACTTTTTTCACGAAACGTAATAGTTTGGCCATATAAAAATAATTTGTGTTTTTTTGTATGAAACAAGACCTAAAGTACTAAATATCTCCCAGGACCTGCTTGACCGTGCTTTATAATGACTTAGGTTGGCATAAGTGCATTGTTCACTGACATCCTAATCTGATTTTAGCTGCTCCAAACAGCAATTTTGCCTGTTAAACAGTTCGGAAAAAAAATATTTGATAATCCTATTATGGGGTTATAATTACAATCCTAAGAAAAAGCGTCGATAAGGTACTAGGAACTAATAACGTAGTTAGTCTACATTGTTCTGTACTATCAAAATCTTTTAAAACCTTTTTTTGTTATCATCGGATGACTTTAAAGTAATAATGATGTCAGGTCATTAGGATATTAAAGAGACATTGGTTAAGGGTTGGGGGTAAGTAACCTGGAACTGTGTTATATAATGGAGGTGTATTCATTTTAAAAATTAGTTTGTGCAGTGAAACCTTACCAGTGACACTTAACTTGATTTGCGATCTATTACTTACGATTACAATGGAATCCATTGTGAATAATTTAGATTTATTCGTAATCCTCACGGAAAGATTAGAATCTTTGACAGACAGTGAAAAGTTATATGTATAATCATCTTATGCAGAAAAAGGGACGAGAAGAAAACAGTGTTTAATAAAAAAGTTTTGCCAGTGTTTTGTGCTTATATTAATAGTAGGTGGACAAAATTCCATCGATCATTTCCCCAATTTTTAAGAAAAAACGGAGATTGGTTAGAAACCCCACATAATTGGCCACAAATTATAAACGAAGAAAATATTGAGCACAATATTGATCATTATTTAAGTATAAAAAACAGTATATTGAACAATCTTCTTTTAAGCTCTAATATTATTATTGGTGCTGAAGAATTTAAGCTTTGTATTTTTTGTACGTATTGTTAAATATTTGTTTTTGTTATAATTTAGTTTTTTATATAATTTTAACCAAGCATTGTAAGATTTTAAACATTTTTTTATCTATACTAATATTATAAAGCTGAAGAGTTTGTTTGTTTGTTTGTTTGTTTGAACGCGCTAATCTCAAAAACTACTGGCCCGATTTGAAAAAAAATTTTTACGTTGGATAGTCCATTTATCGAGGAAGGCTTTAGGCTATATAACACAAAGATACGACTCATAAGACCACAGCACAAATGAAAAATGTTGCGAAAACGGGAGAAAGATATTCCTTTTGAGAGCTTCCGCTGCATACGCTGCGGAAACCGCTTAAGTTACACAAAAATCATGTATGACAGGATTGTTCAGCATTAAGAGTTCTATAATAAAGTCCGTGACAGCATATGTCTATCTTTTCTGGTTGACTTACTACAACCTTTTTTATGTTAATAAATTTGAAAAAAAATAATGCATTATTTTTAGAGGTGTATTATACACAGGTATTTATTCTTATCAAAATAAATACATTCATCATCACGAGCATTTCATTTAAAACCAAGTTGCCCATTATATCATTTGATTTCAATAAATATCTTAGGAGCTATCACAGTTTTAACAAAACTCCGCACCAAAATAATGTTCGCAGCTTAAGTATAACGTGCGCTTGCGCTAATATATTATAAAGCTGAAGAGTTTGTTTGTTTGAACGCGCTTATCTCAGGAACTGCTGGACTGATTTGAAAAAAATATTTCTGTGTTGGATAGCTTATTTATCGAGAAAGGCTTTAGGATATAAAACATGACGCTGCGACGGGAGGGGAGGGAGCAAACTCAAAACGCGCGGACGAAGTCGCGGGGGACCGCTATCTATACTAATATTATAAAGCTGAAGAGTTTGTTTGTTTGTTTGTTTGTTTGAACGCGCTAATCTCAGAAACTACTAGCCCGATTTGAAAAATTATTTTTCTGTTGAATAGTCCATTTATCGAGGAAGGCTTTAAGCTATATAACATAAAGATACGACTCACAAGACCACAGCAGCAATGAAAAATGTTGCGAAAACGGGAGAAAGATATTCCTTTTGAGAGCTTCCGCTGCGTACGCTGCGGAAACTGCTAAAGTTACACAAAAACCATGTATGACAAGATTGTTCACCATTAAGAGTTCTATAATAAAGTCCGCGACAGCATAAGTCTATCTTTTATGGTTGACTTACTACAACCTTTTTTATGTTAATAAATTTGTAAAAAAATAATGCATCATTTTTAGAGGTGTATACACCTCTACACAGTTATTTATTCTTATCAAAATAAATAGATTCATCATCACGAGCATTTCATTTAGAACAAAGTTGCCCTTTATATCATTTGATTTCAATAAATATCTTAGGAGCTATCACAGTTTTAACATAACTCCGCACCAAAATAATGTTCGCAGCTCAAGTACAACGTGCGCTTGCGCTAATTATATTATAAAGCTGAAGAGTTTGTTGGTTTGAACGCGCTCATCTCAAGAACTGCTGAACCGATTTGAAAAAATATTTCTGTGTTAGATAGCTTATTTATTGAAAAAGGCTTTAGGATATAAAACATCACGCTGCGACGGGAGGGGAGGGAGCAAACTCAAAACGCGCGGACGAAGTCGCGGGGGACCGCTAGTATATTATAAAGCTGAAGAGTTTGTTTGTTTGAACGCGCTTATCTCAGGAACTGCTGAACTGGGACCGCTAGTTTATATTATAAATTAATTACTATTAAACAAATATTTATAAAAATCTGTTATTTTGTAGAAACTATATTAATATTTTATGGAATTGCTATTCTCTGTTGTCTAACTTAATTACCTGAGATATTTTTATTTTAAAGTCATCCGATTCTATAAAAAAAAGGGTTTTGAAAGATTCTGTTAATAAAGAACAATGTAAACCAGCTACGTAATTAGTTCCTGGTAATCTAATCGATGCTTTTTATAACAGGAGCAGGTAAAACCACAAACCATTATCTCTTTATTTGTATAATTAATATCCTAATGACCTGACATCATTATTACTTTAAAGTCATCCAATGATAACAAAAAAAAAGGTTTTAAAAGATTCTGATAGTACAGAACAATGTAGACTAACTACTTTATTAGTTCCTAGTACCCTAATCGACGCTTTTTCTTAGAATTGTAATTATAATCCCATAATAAGATTGTCAAAAATATTTTTTTTTTCCCAACTGTTTAACAGGAAAAATTGCTGTTTGGAGCAGCTAAAAATGATGTCAGTGCACAATGCACTTATGCCAACCTATGTCATTATAAGGCACGGCCAAGCAGTTCCTGGGAGATATTTAGTACTTTAGGTCTTGTTTCATACAAAAAAAAACACAAATCATTTTTTTATGGCCAAACAATTAGGTTTCGTGAAAAAAGTTATGTAACATGTCTTTACGAGTGTCTAAAGGACTATCGATCGGCATCCAAAAAAATACGATTTGTCAAAAAAAAACTCTATGTCCCTCATATTACTATTTCGACCCACTGTGTGCCGGTGACCTTTTGATCCGTGAGCGTCTACGCTGTTATTTTAAAAAAATTGAAGGTGTAATTTATACTTATATTATTATAACAGACATATAAACATACATTTCCATAGACATATTTGTTAGGGTCGTGCGGGCGGGATTCGAACCCGCGACTGCTTATCTTTGTAGTCCGGAACGTAAACCACCACACTGTGAAGGTCGCTAAGTACCAAAGTCAAAACGTACAACCCCCCCTACTCCCGTTCTCTTATAAATAACTAAAAACTTGCAAATAAAATAAACTTTTACTTTAAAAAAGTAAACAATCTTCAATCACTTTATAAGAGATGGGCGACGGGAAAATACCCATTGGGAAAATACTGGGTAAATACCCATTGGTGGTAAATATAGGGTTTTAACCCTGGTGATTTCCCAAATCATAAGTAAAAACGGTTATTTGTTAATAATGTAATGTGAAGTACCTAAATGCACATTTTAATCAAACTTTTTCTTTTTGGAGTTGAGGCCATCGCATTGGCCATCTCAATGACCATCTCAAGCATGATCTATCAGGGCACAGACTCCAACAAGAAATTTCCAAAAAAAATGGTTTTCCTTAAATGGAGTCCTTTCAAATTAAAAAAAAAAAATTGTACATTTTGTTTTTACGTTCTCATTCATGGCATGATCAAACACTCCGAGACAAGCAGGCTGAATGTGAATGGTATCTCTCTTTCTCGATCTTTGTTTTGCCGAGCTTTCTCGTGAAACTTTGCGCCATAAGCTTGTTTGGGGAGAAGGGGAAATTTTATCTGTCATCTATCATGGGGAGTCTGAAATGAGATAAGCCTGGTACCTAGTGAAATACCAAATAATATGTTTTTTATTTACATGCAATGTTGTGTGCTATATTTATTCACATCATTATTGTATTCCCTAAAAACTTTTTTATCATTATTATCGTATTTATTAATGTCTCACATTCAATTGAATAAAATCGAGTCAAATGAGTGATATATTTTTTCTCCGAGAAGAAAACACATCATTACCCGAGACAATTCGTTCGCGACACATCTATCCATCCATCACGTCAGAAATAGGAAAAACTAATAATTTTGTGCTTTCAAGCATAAATTCCGATAAACAATTGAAACAAGTCTGTTGCAAATAAACGAACTAACATTTGGACAATAAAAGCGTGGTCTTCAGACTTTTGTAGTGGTGTGTTTGACGTTGAGTTTTATAGGTTTGGTCTTTGATCTTTATAGCGGCTAAACATATTTTAAATTGTACTGGAGGTCTCGTAATTAGGGAGTTTACGCCTCCCAAGTAGTGCGTGGGACAATTGCTATACATTTCATTATTGGGCCTTTCAAAGACACGGATTTGAATGGAGGATGTTGCGAGACGTTGCCGGCAGTACCAATTTTCTACCGTGCTGTGTTTGAATAACGAATAGTTTCATGAGCGAACGGCCGGACGAAGTTTCCCGTGTCTGTAAGTATATTCATATGTTTTAAAAACAGTGATGTGGCCGGCTTGCTTACATAATTAGATTATCAATTTACTAGGTCACAAGTGTTTTCTTCATATTCAATAAGATTCCAGTTGGAATTGCTTATGTATCGAAGAAAACTGTTTGCACAACACATTACCGTCAATTTACATAGCTTAGAAATTGTGTGAGTTAAGTTGGAGTTTAAGACTATGTTTTGTATTATTTACATAATAAAATTGTCCAGTCTTTAAATGTTCTAACCCTTTGATCTGAAAAAACACCCATTTGCATGAAAAATTCCATACTAATTTACAATATTTATTTAGCAAATACTCTGATGTCTGAAATGTGACTTTACTTTTTTTTGCTGTTTCCCCAAGGTGAGAAATCGAGACAAAAAATTGTTGACAATTTTTTGTGAGAAAAATACATGCTTTGTAAAAGTCAATACATGTCTCTTGGTTAAGTTTTGTTTATAATTCATGTTTTAAAACATGTGGTTTCACTTTCCCGAGTACCAAGCTTAAATATTTTAGCACGGTAGTAATGAAGTCTGATTTTTTTATGACCCGCTTACAAAATTAGTTTGCTGTCAATATTAATTCCTGTATTAATCCCTCAAGCATATGTAAACGAGACACAATGGATATTCTATTGTTATGCGGTCGCATGCGACCGCTTCGGTGTTTATGCGTTAAATTAATATTTAATATAAAATTGTTTAAATACACAATCATGTTAACACTTTAAACGGATTTATAATATGAGGATTCTGTTTTGGCTATTTTATTTTTCCTTTACATTATCATTATTTTCTGATGCTTGGGTATTTTATCTGATTCACAAAATAAGATGTATTTTAAAGCACTTATCTTCATTGAAATGACAAGAGAAGATCTGATGTTTATCTAATTTTTAAAATATTCAACTTTTGCTCACAAGTGAAGATGATTGATAGGTTTTTTGATAGAACCTAAAATTGACCCTCTATATTGTAAATAATATTGTATCTATATTAGTATTTTTGGTTTATTTAACCAAAGATACTAATATTCTAAAGCTTAAGAGTATGTTTGATTGTTTGAACTCACTAATTGCAGGAACTACTGGACCGACTAGTCTTTTTTTGTCTTGGATAGCTTAATTATTGAGGTAGGCTTGAGGCTATAAAATGTTGCTGCAAAGGGGAAAGAGACTAAGTCTTGGGACCGCTAGTAATACTAAGACTAAAAGAACTCTGCATTACCAGGTGGTTGACTGGTAGAGAATGCCATTAGGTATTAAGTCCGCTAATAGTACAACATACAGTGCAATAAAGTTTAAATAAAATAAAATAAAGCATTAAATGCATTATTTTTAAGATGAGACACATTTGAACACAACTCAATTCTAATATTGAATTAAACTTGTAATCCAAAAGTAGCTTTATAACATTGTAACAGAATTCCATTACAGTGTATTCTTTGCCTTATTTTATAGAAGGCTGCTATTTTTAGGACCATCAATCTCATGTCTAAACATAATCATCTTGTGAAGAAAAACAAACACAATGTCATAAAATATTGCATCAAAGAATATTTCCCTGTTGAAGTTCATGTTTATCAATGCTAAACATCATGAAAGGTGTTAAACGTTCATGGACACTAACATTGTAAAGCTGAACAGTTTATTTGAATATGCTAATCTCTAAAACAACTGCGCTGTTTCGAAAAATATTGTTTTATTAGATAGCTTATTTATTTGGACAGGATAAACAAATCACGTTTAACTATGGGTGGGAAGGGAGTATAACCAAAATTTATAGTTGCATTCGTGGGCGACCACTATTTAAGAAACCACCTTCTAAACACTGACTAAAACACTTCTCAAGTAACGCATTCATCTTCTATGTAGGAAAAACATTTTTTTTTAGTTAGTGTATAATGTCAAGCTTACCTAAACTAACAGTGTACCTACACACAGCATGCACCGACTCCAAAGAAATTGGTTTCTTCTAAAGAAATTGTTTATTCATGACTAGCAGAGGCAGCAAACTGTGTTTCGCCCCAAAGTAAAAATCATGAAAATTGGTCCATCCGCTCAAATATTTTTTCTTCAATTAGAACCTTCTCCTGACAATAACAAACACTACCAATAAATCGGTCTAAAATATGGATTCATTTAACATATAGACCAGCGGTCTCCCGCGACTTCGTCCGCGCGTTTTGAGTTTGCTCGCTCCCCTCCCTTAGCAGCTTGTTGTTTTATAGCCTAAAGCCTAAGGTACAGTAGTTCCTGAGATAAGAGCGTTCAAAAAAACAAACTCTTCAGCTTTGTTACATTAGTGACGACCTCCGTGGTGTAGTGGCTAAGCACGCTGGTTTCAAGGCGTCGCCGCTCCTAGTTCCCGGGTTCGATTCCCGGTCGGGTCAATATAGAAATCAAAATTTTCTATATTGTCTCGGGTCTGGGTGTTGAGGTACCACCGTTGTGTCTGATTTCCATAACACAAGTGCATTAGCTACTTTTGGATCAGAGCAATGTACGAGTATGTGATTGTTGTCCAATATTACTTTAAAAACAGAAACTACTAAACCAATTAGTATAGATTAAGTGGTAAATTGAAGAAAATGGCCTATTCATAGTACTTTTCCCATCCTTACCGCTGTTTCACTTGGTACTATTCATGAAATTACAGTACTTAACCAATTATACACCAGAGAACCTCGTATGGCTCTCCTTGAACTGTAATTATTCATTCGTTTGGTGTATTAATGAGAATTATCACATGTTGCACACTGTTGTATGAAGTATTTAGTAATTGTTAATGTAGTTAACTTTTCATAGCAATGACTGCGAAGTAGTAATTTTAGATGTTTTCAGTTATATATCAGTCCATTCCGCAGAAGTTTACTGTATTTGTATTGTTGGGGTCACCGCCGCCTGACCACCATAAGAGCCTAAATCGCTTGTACCTCGCGTTGTGTTTTGTGTGAAGTGACGCATTTTTTCGTATAGATAGTGTGGGTGAGGGATTTGCGTATAAAAGTAGGTAAATAAATAAATAATAAATATTGCATCACTTATATTGCTCTGATCCTAAAGTAAGTAGCCAATGCATTTGTGGAAATCAGACACAACGGTGATACCACAACACCCAGACACGAGACGATATATAAAACTACGATTTCTACACTGACCTGACTAGGAATCGAACCCGGGACCTCGGAGCGGCGACGATTTTATACATATATGCGAAGTTTTAAAAGATTTCGATTTAAAATGTCTACTTAATAAAAAAGAGAAATGTCTACTTAATAATGATTCTAAAGGTTTGATTGACTGGCAGAGAATGCTTTTAGCATAAAGTCCACCTTTGTTCACCATATTTGTTTAAAATTACAAAAACAAAACTGTTGGCCAAATAATTAAGGAGGCTGCAACAGTATTTAAATAATACTAAATATTTGACATCAATCTCCTACTTTCTCTGATCCCAAAGTAAGTAGCATGCACTTGTGTCATGGAAATTAGACACTATGTTCATCTCACAACAGACCCGAAACAATATTAAAATATTGCTTCTTACATTGACCCGACGGGGAATCGAACCCAGGACCTCGGAGCGGCAAGCGACGCGACGCCTTGAAAGCCAGCGTATACTGCACCACTGCAAATACTATTATTATTTGTTTATGTATACTTTAGAAAACGAAGTCGCGAGGAATACGTCTTTGAAATTTTACTTTATAATTAGTTATTTTTAGTGTTAACCTTTCACAATAATGCACATACAGGGTGTTGTTTTGGTTAGCGACGAGCGACTCTGGGGTGGTTGTACAGTTGCCAGCTCATCAGGTTACCCACTTTTGTTGCAAACTAGTCCTTATTACAACTGAATAAGATACCGCAGTGTTTATCTTGAGGTGCTGTTGTCCATACAAACGATACATATTTCAAAAAGCATTTAAATGGATAAAACCCACGAAATCAATTTATTATTGCGATACAGCGAACGAGTCAAAACTACCAACACCCGTTAAGCTGAGTTAGCGCTAGCTACGCGCGAGAGTGCGAATTTTCTCATATATTTTGGTTTGTTGTGAAGAGGTTTCCTTTTATTTTGACGACCTCCGTGGTGTGGTGGCTAAGCACGCTGGTTTCAAAGCGTCGCCGCACCGAGGTCCCGGGTTCGATTCCCGGTCGGGTCAATGTAGAAATATTTATTTTCTATATTTTCTTGGATCTGGGTGTTTTGGTACCACCATTATGTCTGATTTCCATAACACAAGTGCATTAGATATTTACTTTGGTATAACAGTAATGTATGTGATTGGTGTCCAATATTTATTTATTATTATTATTATTTATAAAATTTGCATTGTTTTTAGGGTTCCGTAGCCGAATGGCAAAAACGCAACCCTTATAGTTTCGTCAAATCTGTCTGTCTGTCCGTCCGTATGTCACAGCCATTTTATTCTGTAACTATAAGCATTACACGATTGAAATTTGTTAGGAAGATGTGTCATGTTAACCGCTTACCGATTCTCATACAAAAAAAATATATTGACCGTTAAGGGGGGGCTCCCATACATGAAACTAAAACCAAAATATATTTTTTTAGTCAAATCTATGCGTGTGGGGTGTCTATGGATAGGTCTTTTAAAATGACGTAGAGGTTCCTAAAACCATTTTTTTAAAAAGTCTAACGTTTCATAGCTAGACGCTTCCAAAGTGGTAAAATGGGCGTCCCCCCCATCTAACTTCTAAACCAAGCAAGTGTAAATTTTGAAAAAAATGTACAATGTAGATCTTAACAAATACTTTCAACGAAAATTGGTTCGGACGAGATCAAACGAGTAGTTTTTGAGATTTTTTTTGGGCTTTAGGCTAGGCCTTTTTCATAGCCTTTTTCCCGATGTCTATAAGCTTTTAGCCTTTTTGTAGGAAAGGCTCAAAACCTATAAAGATTGTTCGTCCTTTAGGCTAGGTCTATTTTATTCATTGTTCGAGTGTAATAATCGTCAACTGAATTATACGATTTTTTCCGCCTTTATTTCGGGGGGATAAGCGTTTATTTTGAGTGTCTGAGCTAACCGTACATCTGAGGAGTCGGGCGAGCGTGTATTTGCTTTTACTCAAGCAACGTATGAATGTCGCACTGTGAAGTCATGACTCATGATTGATTTTCAAACTACCCTCAAAATAATGTATCACAAGTAGGTACTTATTATTTCCAATTGTAAATTACATTCGTTTTCATTTAATTTGAAAGTAAATACAATTCAAAAATACTTCTTTAATTCATACTGATCCATAATCTGAATAATGGCTTTAGCCTTATAATAAGCCTACTACTCGAAAAAGGCTTTAGTCGAAAATAAAGCCTAAAAGGCTATAATATAGGTCTATAGGTTTTTTCAAATGAGTAGCCCTTTAAAAGCCTAGTAGTATATCATGGCCATAACTAATGAGCTTAATTTAAGGCCTAAAAGCCTATATATAGGCCCCAAGAACACTGCTTAAAGCGGTAAAATACCGCAGTATCTGGTATAGCAGTTTCTGGTTATGTCTGTTTGGTCTCCTATATTTTTTTATTTGTATTCTCAGTTTAAGCAACTTATCTGAGGCTTATCTTAGCTAACCTAAAAATAATGTTTATCGAGCTAACCGACTGATAAGAACGTAGTAAAGTATTTCAATGTTATTCTCACTATAAATGTATGAATCATAAAGATAACATTATTATAGTTAATCTATATCTACAGTCACTACAGTATGGTATGTCGATTTTTTGACGTTTTTATAGTGTTTTGTCACTATACAAACTTAATTACATAAATTGCACTTGTAAAAAGCCACTATGACAGACAAGGAATCGAACCCTATATCTTACGCTATCCGGACGCAATCCTATACCACTCGGCCACCGACACATTGGCGAGCCTGTTGAATTTTGCAAGTGCTTATTTTAACGCGTAACCTGCGTGACGTCATCAATGTTGCGAGATTTCTGTCTGTCTGTCTGTCTGTCCGTCCGTATGTCACACCCATTTTATTCTGTAACCATAAGCATCACACTGTAGAAATTTTGTAGGAAGATGTATCCTGTTTACCGCTTTACGATTCTTATACAAAAAAATTAAAAAAATGATATTTAAGGGGGGGCTCCCATACATGAAACTAAAACAAAAAACTTTTTTTTAGTCAAACCTATTCATGTGGGGTGTCTATAGATAGGTCTTTTAAAATGAAATAGAGGTTCCTAAAACCATTTTTTATAAAAGTCTAACGTTTGCGAGATATACGCTTCCAAAATGGTAAAATGGGCGTCCCCCCCCCCCCCCCTTTAACTTCTAAACCAAGCAAGTGTAAATTTTGAAAAAAAAATATAATGTAGATCTTAACAAATACTTTCAACGAAAATTGGTTTGGACGAGATCGAACTAGTAGGTTTTGAGATATAGCATATTTTCAACAACTGCAAACATAACTTTGTTTTTCATACAAATACTATGGAAAACAAAGGCATCATTGCTGTCAACAAAATATTGTTGTATTTTAGCTTAGTGGAAGTAAGTGGATCCCTAATTCAGTTGAAGTTGGCACGGAACCCTCAGTGGGCGAGTCCGACTCGCACTTAGCCGGTTTTTACAAGTGCAATTTATCTTATTAAGTTTGTATAGTGACAAAAACCTTAGCAAACAAAATAACAATTTTAAATTGGCTTACTTCGTCTAAACCGATTGTTAAATATTTATAAAAATAATTTCTTCAGATGTGGAGAGAGCAATCTCGCAACATTGATACGCGTTAAAGTAAGCACATGCAAAATTCAACAGGCTTGCCTACGTGTGGTCGAGTGGTAAAGGCATGCGCTTGGATAGCGTAAGACAAGGTTCGATTCCTTGTCTGAAAAATTTGCTTTTTACAGGTGCAATTTATGGTATGTCGAGTTCTTTAAGTAGTTAGTATGTGAGTTCATTTATTTTTCACCTGATTTTAATGTAATAAGTAAATAATATGTTTTAAATAGAAAAAATGAACTACATCGTCTTCTATAGTATAACTTATTGTAAAATTAAGTATTAAGGTATTTGTACATCAGTTTAAAATGTTTCAATTTGTTATCCGTAATGAATCACTAATTAATTCTATCCTAAATTAATGACTGATATAACCTATTTTTGTTACAGGAAAACACATCGCTTTATCCTTAAATTATCCTCAAACTTCCATCATTCCAATCTTCCCAACATTTCTACAACCTATCACACCATTCCACCATAAATAAATATATTTTTTGAAAACTATTATTCAAACGCCTCAAAATTGATACTGAAACTACAAACACGTCCGCTCCGCACGGAAGCCAGGACGTAAATGACGTAGCCATCCCCACCCCCGCGCCTGCTTCGCGCGATGCTCTAACTACCCTCACGATGAGTTCCTCCCCAGTTGTGGAGCCGTCTTCGCCGTCAACTACCCCTTCGTCACCAGCGTTGAGAGCAGACGTCCATTTTCACACTTCAACACCTAATTATATTGGAAAGGTATATATATGGTATGCTATGAGAGATAAAAGAATAAAATGTGGCCTTTTTTTATCGCGTTCGCGTAATCTGACTTGCATTCTCAACTGAGTTTGACCGCTGTGGTCGGACCACATTCCCACTAGACGGGCTATTTGACTTAAGAGTTCAATTTCGACTACTGCCGTGAAAAGTATACAAGATTGAGATAGCAAAAAACGAATTAGGAGCGAGCATATAACCAATCTGCACCCTCGCACTCTCGCTCAGGTAATTTACAGATGAAGTTTCTTGGAATTAATCAATCATTATTGTCTAGTGGTTATGTAAACCTGACTGAGATTGACAGTTTAAAAAAGAGCAGATAAGTTCGCTGTCGACCTTTCGCTATCAGCCGTTGACGATATAGGTTTAGAGTTAAGGTCTTTGCCCAGTACACTGTAGCATACCATGACCTTGCTAGGAACGTGTCCGGCATGAAAATATTATTTGCATTTAAGAAATATGACACCTTGCCTTCTAGCTAGACCGTTCCGTCAACGACCAATAGTCCTCCTAGCCGATTTCGACTACGGTGGCTAGTCACAACGACTAACCGACTGCGCGGGACATATTATAGTGCACAAGTGTGTGCGTGCGCAAACACAGGTGCACTCTCTATTCGTTGAAACACACTCTCACAGCCCAATGGGACAGCAATCTGACACGACCGGAGAGAGATTAGGCGCATAACCAACGGCTTTACGTGCTTTTCCGAGGCACCCTAAGAATTTCTGATCAGAAAAACTCAGGTTTATATTTTTGGCTCGATTCGGGGATCGAACCCGGGACCTCTGGCGCAGCTGTCGCTTCAAAGTGCAAGCAACGACCAACACAGTAGCGTGCCATGCACGAAGCGTGTCGGCAGTGTCAGCACTGACAAAATACGTTCTTCGCTCCATATAACTGTGAGAAGGAATGATGTCAAAACGTTCAGCGGGCAAGGTAGTTGTTCGTAGCTTTTCGTGCCTAACACGTTCCTAGCACGATCATGGTATGGTGCAGTGGGAAAATAGCTTTAAGATCGTGGCAGTTATCTGAGAACCTACTGAGTATTAACTCAGACAATTTAAAAGTAGTTTTTGTATTTGGATGGGATTTGAATATGCTTCATTTTTTTTTTATTAAGACAGAATTTAACTTCCTGCTTTTGAAATGCCCTTTAGTATTAGCTACTTTTGTTAGAGCGAGATGTTAAACCATATAGTTTTTATAATCCACTAATGTTTTATTGATTGAGTATAATGTATATGAATAAAGAATCATACATATCAACAGACCGAATGTTAAAAATATATATTGTTATTTATTCCCTAAACAATTGCTAACTAAAAACACTTTATGTTTACAGAAACAGCACCAGCCATTAAACGTTGTTCTACCCCCCACCGCGCCAGCGACGCCTCCTACCTACGGTAAGTACAATAAAGGTCACCGCTGCCTAAGGAGCCAAAATTAAAGTGTTAAGGCGACAGTGCCCTGAACCGTTTTTTTTAACCGACTTTCGAAGTTATCAATTCGACTCTATGTTTTTTTTAAATCTATGTTACCTCATATTATCTCAGTCATTAGTACTTCTACGAAAAAAAATTCGCTTACCTAGAGGGTATACCTTATAGTAGGTCCCATTTTTGCCTATTCCGAATCTGATGTTGGGATCTTGGTATAATCGAGGGAAACCCTCGAATTTTAAAGTCTTTTAGTGTTTTTTTTCTAGAATCTTAATGTTGACGTGTTGTTACGTCTGATAGTCTTTTTTTACCACTTCACGCACAAACAAAAGGTACATATGGCGGACTTAATGCTAAAAGCATTCTCTAGCAGTCAACCATAGGTCTATACAAAGAAAAACTCAACTTATTTTTTTGCAGGAGAACCAACACTTACCCCCCCGCCGCGGTCGCCGGGAACAGCGGTCGCTACTCCTGCCTCCGGTGACGGACGGAACCACCCTCCCGACGGCACCTCGTCTGACAAGGTATAAAATATCACAAAATGCACACAGATACACACACGCACGCACGCACGCACGCAAACACACACACACACACACACACACACACACACACACACGCACACACACACACACGCACACACACACACGCACGCACACACACACACACACACACACACACACACACACACACACATACGCGCGCGCATAAGTTTTAAAATAAGATATACACAAAACTCACAACCTACATAGGTAATTCGAAAGCGTAAAGAATAGAAAAAAAAAAACACCGACAAGAGCTTAGCTTTTAAATTAGATGATGTCATTTCGCGCTGCAACCCTTGAGGCTGCCATCAACCACTTACTATCAACAGCCAGCGGTAATTCACATACTTATTTCACATAATTCATATTCACATAGTTGATAGAAACTACTGATCTATATACTGACTAATCACTAGTAGCTGCCATCGACCACTGGTGACTAACGCCGCCTACTGGTAGCCATGATCATATGATCGTATGAGCTTCCCGCAAAGGGCATATAAAGCTCTCCGTGTACAATATAATGACTTTAAGATATTGATAAGACTACCGAGATTCTGTAGCGCATCAATAATGGTGTTGATGACTTTAACGCCATCATTTGGAAGCGTACGGCTTTAATGCTTAGCAGAGTCCGGCGAGGTGTCATCAGCGTCCTAATGGCAATTAAAGATGGGCCTCATGTTCCTTGTTCAGGCACTGCGTTTACCGGGTTTAAATTTACCATGCTCAGGGCACTAAAACCAGCTTTTCTATGGATTATAGAAATAGATTTAAATGTAATTTAGAAACATACATATTTAAGTTTTTTATTTTACTGTTACTGACAAGTTTGTATGGATTGATATCCGAAAATAATTTAATGGTCTTAGGGCTAATTTTTCAACAAATAAGAAATTTTCGTCGATCAAAATACAATATCGTTTATTTTAAATCGTCAAATAATTGTCAGCAATCATACGTAACTGACATATTTTAAAATCAGTCGCTTTATAATTTATCAGCCTGATACGTTTTATCTAGCCATTGAAAAATCGGCCCTTAGTCTTGTATGAGGCTTGAAACTTTAAAAGAATGTGTCACTTCTCTAAAGCGGTTCTCTTGTCTAAAGCGGTATTCTGTAAAACAATAGTGCCATCCTTTTCATTCGCAAGAACATGCTTATTTGACTGACTGAGACGGCCCGAATCTAAAATACGTACACCGTGTTTTAGATTAAGCTTCTATGTACAATATAGCTTATCGATTAGATATCGGAATGTATAGATTAACTGTCATTCATAAATTGTGTATCGCAGAGACTGTTCAACTTTCAATTTAGAATATTTGTTGTGATCTTTTACCGCTGGAGCCAAAAAGAAGGGTTATGTTTCTTCCCCATAATGCGGTTACACCGGATTGGTTGGACAAAACGTCAACATTGTTTTCGGTGGGTTTTGGTGTTTAAACAAGACATCATAGGTAGTAGTGATAAATGTATCAATTTAGTAAAAAATGTGATAAATATAATATTTTCAGTGTGATATAGTGATTGACCAACCGAAGGTTTCGTTTCGTTTTCGGCCAATTATTCTGGTTTCAGCACTAGTTTGTGTTTATTAACACGTTCAGTCTTGTGAGTCATCGTAAGTCGGATCTTCTGTCAGTATGACGTTTTTTGATTTGATATTTTCTCCTCGCGCTTAGGTAAGTGAGTGTTGGTTAGTAATTTTACGTTTTTATTAACTATATTGATTAATCAGATTTCCTTACATATCTTTGCTTAGCTTCGGAGAAATTGAAACGACTTCTCTCCCCACTTCGTAAAATTTGTTACCCCTATTGTCACCTCCTTAGGGAATAGTTTCCTGGGTTCAAAAGTTATTCTTGTTACATGTTTGTGATCACTAGCATAAGCTGTTTTAAATGTGACTGAATCATGAAAAAATATTTGTGTTTTTTTAAAATGTGAAAAACCTGTAATAATAAATAATAACAATAATATGTAATGATATTATTTTCAGTAACAAACGATTATGACTTTTCAAAGTGATCGCAAACTTTTTTGATGTATGTCTTAAAAAGAAAACAGTGTTAAAATTATTTTTAATCTGTTCATTAGTTTATTCGTGAAGATAAAAATACTCACGTTCGCACAATATTATTATTGATTTAAGAAATAATGAGAATTATCTAAAAAGAGTTATCTTTATCAGTAAATATGCTTTATAATTGCTTTTTGTTGATAATAACTTAATTCCAAGTACACGAATATCTAGGTTGGTTGTATTTAGTGAAGCAGATGCTGTGATTTGTTTATTTTCAAAGTCTACTTATATTTGTTAATATCTGAACGTGAGATTTAAGTACTTATAATACTAATAAATAGAATTTCAAGAAACAAGAGATAAATCGATTTTGCGTTTCGGTTTCGCTTCAGCCGAAACTGAAACGTACCGTACCTACTTATGTCCACGTTATAATGTACAGTAGTCTTGTTCTTTTTGGACACTGAACGGAATGCTCCGAACTAGTAAATTCGTTCCAAGGAACTAGTTCGGTCTCCTAGTACCATTAGTTCAATAGTTCATTAATAACTCGGACATCAGTCGTCCGTCGTACACATAGAGAACAAACGAGTAGTCATACGTACAGTTCAGTGTGTTTTTAATACGAGTATTACGATTTTTGCATCTCATAGCTTCTCTATAGCTATGAGAAGCAAAAAATGTGTCGCAAATACGAAGACAAGATTGTTTCATATTCCTTGAAATTTAAGTTTCGAATTATGAATCCATACTGTGAGTTGATGTCTGTGTCGTCAATTCATGGAGCACGAAATTTGTTCGTGGTGTCAGTTCCATAAGGGAGTAATAGTAGTTCAATGACCGTAGACTACCGGAATGCTACTGTATACTAGGCTACATTGGACTTACAACTCTAGTTATACGTACGTGTCGTCCAATCTAGTACATCTTCTGTCACGCTTACTTACACGCGTCTGTCTCGTTCCCACTCAATCTAGTACATCTTTCATCACACTAACGCATATGCGTCTATCTCGTTCCCGCTCAATCTAGAATATCTTCCAGCACGCTCGCAAACTCGCGTCTGTAATCTTTCAACTCGCTTCTGACATTCGTTCTTACTTAGATCTCGCGAGCTGACCTAAACTAAAGACGTATAAACTTTGCTAATATTATGGACTGTACTAAAAATCAATTTGAAAGACTAGAACAGAGTAGTTCGTTCCCGTTCACATGAATGAACTAGTTCCTAATTTATAATACATAGCACATGTACTACACAAGCCTAATCACAAGCGTTCTGCATCCAGTGTGATCCTGCGATCTTTACAAGGCTGTCTGTCCATCTTGTCAATGAGCGTCTGCGGCTTTGGTCGAAGGGTCTCGAATCTAGAACTTTCCTGCCCCAACGGCCATCAGTTCTTCGCGCTATGTGCCCTGCCTATTGCCACTTGAACTTACTGATTCTCATCACTATGTCCGTTACCTTAGTTCTTCTACGTATCTCCACGTTTCTGTTTCGATCTCGTAGAGAAACAAGTTATTTAGTGGTTTAATTTTTTTAAACACTTACAGTGTCATATTTTATATTCGTAAAGATTCATTTATTCTGTAATGAATACCTACTTGGCCCACTACTGTTGTAAAACAGTTGGGATAGATAGCGCGCGTCACGCGTAATGACGTAGGTCTTCATAAGAGACCAGATATATCGCACGGTCGGACCAACCACATGGTAGCTCAAATGGAAGAGCGTTAGCCAGAAAGTTGCTGGTTCGAGTCCCTCCGGGGCGCAATTTTTGGTTTCTAATTTCCATCTTTATGAAGTTATTTAGTGCTTCTTCAAATATTTTTATTATTCTGTTACAGTCATCTGAAACAGCAGTTGGTGGTATTTCGCGTACGGCGAGCACGGCTCTCTCTAGGAAAGAGAGCTACAAGGCACAGCGGCAACATTATAGGAGAGAGAAGAAGAGGGCTGCTTCTGCCCTCCTTCATAACATAGAAGACCCGGCGGTCGTCGTTCTAGCAGATTGGTTAAAGGTTCGTATGATTTTAAACATTCGTATCGGAATGCAAGTGTTAGACATGACTGGTCTAAACTCAATGATTTTGTTTTTGTTTTAATAGTATTTTATATTGTTAAAAATATAAATTGCACTTTTACAAAGAAACAGTGTCAGTCAAGTTCAATTTATACTCATAAGTATTATTTTAGTGGGTTTGTGTGCCACTGTGCTCGTATCGCAGTAGTAGCAGTGATACCAAAGTGAAGCAACCTACGGCGCGGTCGTGTTTCGATGGGTGACCATTCCGACCATATAAGGGACATACATCACGAGCATCTCCGTGCTTCGGAAGGCACGTTAAGCCGTTTGTCCCGGCCAAAATCTGGTGATATTAGTCGTTAAGCTTAGTCAGAGGCCTTACGGGCGGCTTGATAACATCTGACAGCAGGGTTAGTCGCTTGCCTTGCAAACACCCCTGCGCCAACCCGCCCTGAGCCCGCGTGGTGGAGTATGGCTCAAACTACCTCATAGTTGAGGTAAGGCCTTTGCCCAGCAGTGGGATGAAACAGGCTAACTTTACTTTTTCTAAGTATTATTTGCGTTCAGACCCGTCAAGTCGATTACTTAGGCTACTTTCCCACGGCAGCTTAGTTCTGCAGGACCACTGCATAACTGGATCCCGCAGAAAATTATTGTCTGAAAACAGTACCTGCAAAACACGCCCCTTGGTTTCATACACATACACATTATCGCAAGGTAGTGATACCGAAGTTAAGCAAATTAAGGCACGGTCACTTTTGGATGGGTGACCATTCCGACCATAAATGAGATGAGATAGCAGATATCACGCTCCAAAGAATCTGGCAATTTATAGACTCAACGGGACTAAGCAGTGAAATTTAAATATAAGGGCTGCCACAATAGATCATACCTGGTCGAGCTGGCAACAATAGAGCCCAACATCCAATAATAATAATAATAATTCCGACCATAAAAGTGAGGTATACCATCATCTCCATGATTCCGATGGCACGTTAAACAGTCGATCTCAGCTAATATCTATACTAATATTATAAAGATGAAGAGTTTGTTTCTTTGAACGCGCTAATCTCAGGAACTTATTTATAAAGGAAGGCTTTAGGCTATAGAATATCACGTTGTGATGGGTGGGGAGAGAGCCAACTCAAAACGCGCAGACGAAGTCGCGGGAGACCGCTAGTCAGTATATCACGTACAAGTAAATAATAAATAAATAATATCCTTTGGACATTCCCACACATCGCCATCTAGTCCCAAAGTAAGCTACTCAAAGCTTGTGTTATGGGTGCCAGACAACGGATATATTACTTAATAGTACATTATGATACAAGAGTGCTAAGTTGAACATTATACACAAGGCGATATTGTGTGCGCCATAAGAAAGCCGCGTATATTATGGTCACAGGCACACGTGTTTCATACGACGTTTTTCAACACACTTGCGAGAAAAAAAACAAGACTCCAATTATTATATATTTTTCTTGCCGCGATACCGATGCGCGCGCAAGGCTAAGGCGCAACCTAGATCGGCCAACAGCCAAGATTAAAAATGTAATTATTTGTGTTTAAAACACATATAACAGAAAATTTTAATGAATTTGAGTTATTTTGTAGTTATAAAGCTGGATTTACCATTTATAGAAATTAATATGTACATACTGTGTTAGTTTTCGCATAAATACTGTTCGCATAATACATTTTGAGCAAGTGTGTTGAAAATACTTTTTGTTAGTAAATGCATACATGATATACATAGAAAACACCCAGACCATTAGCAGCAGCAACAAGTAGCAGCATTATGGAAGAGAGAAGAAGATGGCTGCTTCTGCCCTCCTCCATAATTTAGAAGACCCGGCGGTCGTCGTCCTAGCAGATTGGTTAAAAGTATGTAGCTTCATCTTCATCAGCATCACCACCGACGACCTGCGTGGTGTAGTGGCTAAGCACGCTGAGTTTCAAGGCGTTGCCGCTCCGAGGTAACGGGTTCGATTCCCGGTCGGGTCAAAATAGAAATCAAAATTTTCTATTCTGTCTCTGCTCTGGTTTTTGTGGTACCACCGTTGTGTGTGATTTCCATAACACAAGTGTATTAGCTACTTACTCTGGGATCAGATCATTGTATGTGATTGGTTTCATCAAAACAACAAACTGTCATAGTCTTAGGTAATCAAAGTTGTAATTTACCATGTTAAACATATCAAATTCGGTTCAGCCGGTTCAGTTCTATAATAATAACTAACTAATAGTATAACATATAATGGTTTTGTTTCTAGGTCAGGGGATCTCTGAAATCGTGGACGAAGCTATGGTGTGTACTCAAACCGGGGCTGCTGCTGCTTTACAAAAGTCCTAAAGCAAAGGTAAGTTGTTAATTTATTAGTTAACGAGCTATTTGGCTGAAAATTGTTGGGGAGGTAGCTAAGAACCAGGAGAAGGACAAAGAATACTTTTAATGCCGTTAGACGGGGACGGGGCTGGGGCGAAATAGTGGGGAGGTAGCTAAGAACCAGAAAAAGGGCAAAGAATACTTTTTATGCCATTAGACGGGGACGGGGCTGGGGCGAAATAGTGGGGAGGTAGCTAAGAACCAGAAAAAGGGCAAAGAATACTTTTTATGCCATTAGACGGGGACGGGGCTGGGCGAAATAGTGGGGAGGTAGCTAAGAACCAGAAAAAGGGCAAAGAATACTTTTTATGCCATTAGACGGGGACGGGGCTGGGGCGAAATAGTGGGGAGGTAGCTAAGAACCAGAAAAAGGGCAAAGAATACTTTTTATGCCATTAGACGGGGACGGGGCTGGGGCGAAATAGTGGGGAGGTAGCTAAGAACCAGAAAAAGGGCAAAGAATACTTTTTATGCCATTAGACGGGGACGGGGCTGGGGCGAAATAGTGGGGAGGTAGCTAAGAACCAGAAAAAGGGCAAAGAATACTTTTTATGCCATTAGACGGGGACGGGGCTGGGGCGAAATAGTGGGGAGGTAGCTAAGAACCAGAAAAAGGGCAAAGAATACTTTTTATGCCATTAGACGGGGACGGGGCTGGGGCGAAATGGTGGGGAGGTAGCTTCGAACTAGGAGAAGGACAAAAGATACTTTTTATGCCGTTAGACGGGGACGGGGCTGGGGCGAAATGGTGGGGAGGTAGCTTCGAACTAGGAGAAGGACAAAAGATACTTTTTATGCCTTTAGACGGGGACGGGGCTGGGGCGAAATGGTGGGGAGGTAGCTTCGAACTAGGAGAAGGACAAAAGATACTTTTTATGCCTTTAGACGGGGACGGGGCTGGGGCGAAATGGTGGGGAGGTAGCTTCGAACTAGGAGAAGGACAAAAGATACTTTTTATGCCTTTAGACGGGGACGGGGCTGGGGCGAAATGGTGGGGAGGTAGCTTCGAACTAGGAGAAGGACAAAAGATACTTTTTATGCCTTTAGACGGGGACGGGGCTGGGGCGAAATGGTGGGGAGGTAGCTGAGAACCAGGAGAAGGACATAGGATACTTTTTTATTCCGTTTGACGGGGACGGGACTGGGGCGAGACGGGGCTGTGGTGAAAAATTTTTCTCTGGGACCGCTCAACTTTTATAATTAACAGGGCTTGCGGGGCTGGGGGCGGAACATTGTTCGCTGGCACCGCTTAACTTTTAAAATCATAGGGCTGGGCGGGACGAGACAGGAGCGGGAGGGGGCGGGGGGCGAAACAAAGTTCGCTGGGTCCGCTAGTATAAAATAAAAAGTTCGATTAAAGTTGTCATTCTGGTCTATCTTATTATAAATCTACACACATGTATATTCTACACACAAAAACTACAAGCATCATTTTAATTTTACAAGTATATGCTTTGCATTTGTATTAGTGAAAGATTTTAAAACTTACGAGTGCATTCTACAAGTATGCAAATTTACATACAGTCAAAACTTTCTTGTAACTTTTGAACTTGTAGACTTTAATTTTTGATAAACAGGTCACTAATCTAACATATGACTTTCTTATTATATTTAATGCCTCAGTGGCGCAGCGGTTAGAGGGTCGCACTTTAAAGCGGCGGCTGCACGCCGCAGGGCCCGGTTTCGAGCCCCGGGTCGGGCCACAAATACTTACCTGGGTTTTTCTGTTCAGAAGTTCTCAGGGTAGCCCGAAGTTAGGAAGTTGACGGTGCTACACCACCGTGCAAGAAAGGTCGGAAAGCACGTAAAACCGTTGGTTCTGCGTCTGATTTTCCTCCAGTCGTGTCAGATCGTTGTCCCATCGGGCTGTGAGAGTGAGAGCAATAGGGAGTGCACCTGTGTTTGCGCACACAAGTGTCCCGCGCAGTCGGTTAGTTGTTGAGACTGGCCACCGTAGTCGAAATCGGCTAGGGGAGACTATTATTATTATTAACATATGCCTTTCTTATATTCACAGAGCAGTCATTGGGTCGGCACAGTTCTACTGACGTCGTGCCAAGTAATAGAGCGGCCTAGTAAGAAGGACGGATTCTGTTTCAAACTATACCATCCGCTTGAGCAGAGCATTTGGGCACCTAGAGGACCACACAACGAAACTATTGGTAAGTGTTTCGAAGTGGTTAAGTCTCTAAAAGTGACATTGGACTCCAAAAAGTATCATTGGACTCTAAAAGTGGCATTGGACTCAAAAAGTGTCATTGGACTCAATGTTTCTTTTGCCTCAAAACGTTATATTGGACTCAAAAAGTCTCATAGGTTTCAAATGACTCGTGAAACACTTTAAGTATAGCAAAAGAGACAGATTGCGTGTTGGATGGGTACCGTCCTACAATGAGTAATAGAGCGGCCTAGTAAGAAGGACGGATTCTGTTTCAAAATATACCATCCGCTTGAGCAGAGCATTTGGGCACCTAGAGGACCACATAACGAAACTATTGGTAAGTGTTCTGAAGTGGTTAAGTCTCTAAAAGTGACATTGGACTCACAGAGCATTTGGGCACCTAGAGGACCACACAACGAAACTATTGGTAAGTGTTTCGAAGTGGTTAAGTCTCTAAAAGTGACATTGGACTCCAAAAAGTATCATTGGACTCTAAAAGTGGCATTGGACTCAAAAAGTGTCATTGGACTCAATGTTTCTTTTGCCTCAAAACGTTATATTGGACTCAAAAAGTCTCATAGGTTTCAAATGACTCGTGAAACACTTTAAGTATAGCAAAAGAGACAGATTGCGTGTTGGATGGGTACCGTCCTACAATGAGTAATAGAGCGGCCTAGTAAGAAGGACGGATTCTGTTTCAAAATATACCATCCGCTTGAGCAGAGCATTTGGGCACCTAGAGGACCACATAACGAAACTATTGGTAAGTGTTCTGAAGTGGTTAAGTCTCTAAAAGTGACATTGGACTCAAAAAAGTATCATTGGACTCAAAAAGTGTCATTGGACTCAAAATGTGTCATTGGACTCAATGTCTCTTTTGCCTCAAAACGTTTTATTGGACTTAAAAAGTCTGATAGGTCTCAAATGACCCGTAAAACACTTAAAGTATAGCAAAAGAGACAGATTGCACGCTGGGTGGGTACAGTCCTACAACGTCGTGCCAAGTAATATAGCGGCCTAGTAAGAAGGACGGATTCTATTTCAAACTGTACCATCCACTTCAGCAGAGCATCTGGGCACCTAGAGGACCACACAACGAAACTATTGGTAAGTGTTCCGAAGTGGTTAAGTCTCTAAATGTGACATTGTACCCAAAAAAGTATCATTGGACTCAAAAAGTGTCATTAGACTCCATCTCTCTTTGGCTTCAAAACGTTTTATTGGACTTAAAAAGTCTCATAGGCCTCAAATGACCCGTGAAACACTTTAAGTATAGCAAAAGAGACAGATTGCGTGCTGGGTGGGTAGAGTCCTACAATGTCGTGCCAAGTAATATAGCGGCCTAGTAAGAAGGACGGATTCTGTTTCAAACTATACCATCCACTTGAGCAGAGCATCTGGACACCTAGAGGACCACACAACGAAACTATTGGTAAGTGTTCCGATGTGGTTCAGTATCAGAAGATGTCATTGGACTCATAACGTCTCATAAGTCTTTAAAAGTGACATTAAACTCAAACAAGTGTCATTAGACTCAAAAAGTGTCATTGGATTCAAAAAGTGTCATTGGACTCAATGTCTCTTTTGCCTCAAAACGTTTTATTGGACTTAAAAATTCTGATAGGTCTCAAATGACCCGTGAAACACTTTAAGTGTAGCAAAATAGACAGATTGCGTGCTGGGTGGGTACAGTCCTACAAAGAAGCGTGAGTACAAGAGGTCGGGTGTATCGAAGTCTTGTCTTTGCTATATTATAAATAAATAAACATTTGACGTTTATAGTGTTATGGTCTGTAAAAATTGTTGAAGTAATATAGAAGAAATATTAATGGTATATCCAATAAGTATTAACTTTATTATGTAATATTACCTAATCTAAGCTATGTAAACAGTAACCAAACAAAGCTTACGTAGCATCGTTCCGTTGCCACATAAATCGAAGATCTGGAGTACCTGATGACTCTGATTAGAAAACACAAGAGCCCAACCAAACTATTAGAGATCGATCTCGATGGAGCTGCTTGTTTATCTCTAAAAAGTAATGAAATAATGGATGAGATGAAATAATAGACAAAGTTGTATTACGTCTAAGGTTCTTTATTGCGATTTCTCTATTATTTTAGTCAATGTTTTGTGACTATTTTGTGTGTTAAAATCCAAAGTGTTTTCTATAAAAAAAAGTGTGCTGAATTGGCCTTTTTATATTATCACATAAAACCTCATATTTAAAAAGAGTAAAATATGTACTTAATCTTTGGTCCGTATTAAGCCGACCAGTCATTTAATTTTCAAACTTTTTACTATTTACCCCACAGGCGCAGTCGTTCAACCCTTGCCGACCGCGCACCTGATCTTTCGGGCTCCCTCGCAAGCCGCCGGCCACTGCTGGCTCGACGGGCTCGAGCTCGCGTTAAGATGCAGCAATGCTATGCTCAGGTAATTAATAATTTATAAAATAGTTATAGTCCCGGTATAAAAGTTGTTGTATTTGAGGGTCAGAATTGGCCTCTAGAAGGAATGCAGGTATTTTTGTTAGGCCCGATATATACGATTTGTATCGGCCATGCCTACTACACTGCGCCTTTGAGCAAAGTGTCAAGACTGGAACCAAGCACCGATGTAGAGCCTTTCGGCACAAACGTTTATCCTATAAAACCTAGGCTTCGTGCTATGTGCAATGTAGTGTAACAGGGACTTAAGGTTTTTGAGGACTTTCGGCCCAAGGCTGTCGGGGACAAGTCCCCTCAAGGTTTACCATGTTCATCCTTAAGCTTTGCTTTTGATCTATCACCAAGTGCTGATTTTCTTCCAATGCGAGAGGATAGATGGCGCTGCTGTCATGTTAATATCGGCTCCGTGTATTTTTGTTATTTAAAAATACTAAAATGAACAAAAATAGAGTGAAATGTGCATCATAGTGAAGATAATATCCTGGATTTCAAGTGGTGTCGTTATCAACCCTTAAAACAGTGTCTAAATTGGAAAAATTGAAACTTGAAAAATAGTGACATGAAAAATATAAACATTGCCGTGGTTTATAACACTTAAACTAAAATTTACTACAATTATAATATTCTACCAAACCTCTAAAACGTTGGTGTGATATTTAAGAAATACAAACAGCAACAAAAAGTGATAAAAGTGGTACAAGTGCCTCCAATCAGTGCAAAAATGTAAACAAAGATGACTCATAATAACCGCCAATCATATATTTAACTCACACTACGTATCACATGTCCCTCTATTTCACCGTGTTACTTAACGAAAGTATACCTCAGTTACTTCACGTTTAAACCTCATTAGTTGGAATCAGAGAGTCTGCGGATCGATCCTCGGATCGCCGTATTTCTTTTTGTTGTTCTGCATTAAGCATTATCCACTAAATTTATAAGATGGCTAAAATATGCATAAAATGTAGTAAAAGAATATTAAAACGTGACTGCCTAAGCTGTTTCTTTTGTACTCATAATTACCATGTTGACTGTGGTAACGTTTCTACAAAAAGATTTTTATTAATGACGAAGGAAAACAAAGAAAAATGGAAATGTGATGAATGCTTTACAAAAAACCACAACAATTTAATAATAAATGTTTCTACAAACAACTCTTATGAGATCTTAAGCGACGATGAAAACCCAGATATACTGACTTCAATGTCTCAAAAAAGTAGAAATAGTAGCTGCCCAGATTTGAGAAAGATAAACATGGAAGATACGATTGAAAAACTTAAATCTCAAAACCAAGAATTAAAGGAAAAGCTTCAGATTGCTGAATTAGAAATTGAAAATATGCTACTTGAAAACTCAAAACTAAAAAAGCCTCTCTCCAAACATGAAATTAAAACAAAAATTCTGGCTGATATTTGTAACTCAAGCACAAAAAAAAACATAACAACAAGGAAAAATAGAAAGAGTGCAAACAACTCTGTTCTAGATTTTCTGCAAGATGATAAAGATGAATGCAGCTCGTATAGTAATAATGACTCTCAATCACCACCAATTTCGACTACGCCATCTAGGCCTAATATTAAGAGACAACTTGAAAGCGCCTGCGGTACAAGCACCCCATGTCATCCAATCGATAACAATAAATCATCAACATCGCTAGATGGCGCTACAAACGAAAAAATGCCGAGGAAGCCCATAATACATATCATTGGTGATCAACAAGTTCGGGGCCTTGCCGTGAAACTTTTAACCTCACGGTTGGGACAATTTAATGATTGTTATAATGTGTCCAGCACAGTAAAACCATTCGCATCAAGCTCGGAAGTGCTTAAAAGCTGTAAACAGCTACAGAATTCTCTCAATAGTGATGACATATTGATATTATCGGCAGGCTGTAATGACAAGAACCCTTATTTAATTCTAAGTAATCTTTGTAACGCCTTATGTAATTTAAATCAATGTAAAATATTTTTGCTAAGTGTACAACATAACCGATATCTGAATGTGCCTAAATTGAACTCCGAAATTGAGCTGACTGTAAAAAACTACAAAAACTGTAATTTTATTGACTTAGGTAAATTATTATTTAGCCAATCAACACAAACCATGACTTCAAAATTAATTAAATTATGTTCCAAATTAAATATAGAAATTGACTACCTAAAATATGAAGACGATTATATTAAAAATGGATTAAAATTTAAAATGACTTTAACTCAAAAAAATATGGATTTCATTTCAAAAAATCGGTTCTCAAAAAGTGTTAATACACATACATCTAAATATAAAAAAGGCACTATACCACATTATTTCCCCTATGTAGCAAAGGCATCTCTAAACAAAGTAACTTCAATACCTATTAATTATAATAAAACGTCAGACTTTTTTCGTCCCTAAAATAAACAATGATAAATTCTTGATTCTTCATCAAAATATTCAAGGCCTTTCGTCTAAAAAGGAGCTCATCGAAATCACCCTCTCAGATATGAATAGCGACTTGGCTCCAGATGTTCTTTGTTTTTCAGAAACTTTCATTAAAAATGGGGAGGAAAAGAACATCAATATTCACAATTATGAACTTGCAGCCCATTACTCACGGAACAAAAAAAGGGGGGGAACCTGTATAATGGTGAAAAATGGTTTAGCATATAAACGTACAACTATTTTTGATGAGGCCATAGCTAACTTTCACTTTGAATGCTGTGCAATAAAAATACCTTACCACAACCTCATTATTGTCTGCACTTACCGTTCTTCAACGGCTACCAAAAAAAGGCACTTTCAATGTTTTTTTGAGAAACTAGAGATCGTACTGAACAAATATCTGCATAAGCACCCAAAACAAAAAATTGTTATTTTGGGAGATGTAAACATAAATACATTAATGAATAATAACGTGACTTCTAATCTCAATAACATACTGCTTAATTATAAACTTACACAACTTATCACGACACCCACTAGAGGTCAATCATGTATCGACCATATTTACAGTAATGTAAGCCGTGCTACAGGATTCACCCTCCCCCTCAATTTGTCAGACCACGATACTGCGCAAGTTTTTAGTATGAAGAGCAAACCAAAGCTCACTCTTCCGGATACTCTATATATCTTTAGGAGGGACTACTCTATTGAAAATATGGTTAAGTTTAAAAAATATCTGGCCAGCCTTTCTTTTTCAGAGGTCTATAGCGAAACAGAACCAAATACAGCATTCAATAAATTTCATGAATGGTTTTGCTTGCTTTACAATCTTTGCTTTCCATATATAAAAGTTAGATTATGTACAAAATCTAATTTGAAGTGGATAACAACTGGAATAAGGAAAAGCTGTGCCAAAAATAGAGTCATTAGGCAAAATTACTACAGAAAGAAAACTTTTAAATATAAACTCAAATACCAAAAATACTCAAAAATACTAAAAAAATGTATACTAAATGCAAAAAAAAATACGAATAATAAATATGTACTGAAAAGTAAAAATACCTGTAAAGCTACATGGAAAGTTATTAAAGAGGAAATAGATACTAATCCGCAGTACAATAACTTTATTGATATAATTAAATATGACAACAATGTTATTTCTAGTCCTACTCAAATCGCTAATACTTTTAACAATTATTTCATTGAATTGACAAATATAGATAATACAGTTAATATTTCATGTGACATACTAAATAAAACTTTGAATAATTCTATTTATCTTAAACCCATTGACGAATATGACATAAATAAATTAATACTGACCTTAAGTAATAGCAACTCTGAGGGATACGACGGCGTATGTACGAAAGTTGTTAAGTTTTGTTATAAGGAATTAGGCCAAGTCTTAGCTTATTTAATTAATTTGTCCTTGGCATCGGGAATTTTCCCTAATAAACTGAAATTTTCTGTTATTAAGCCTTTGTTTAAAAAAGACGATAAATCTATTTTGGACAATTATCGCCCAATCGCGCTGGTGCCGATCTTTTCAAAAGTGTATGAAAAAGTTATGCATAGTAAACTTACATCGTTCTTTGATAAGTATCAAGTCATCCAGCGCAATCAGTATGGCTTTCAGAAGAATAAATCTACTGCACATGCCATCTTTGACATGGTCAACGAGACTCTGACTAGCCTTAACGCGAATAATTATACAACCGCCATATTTTTTGATATGTCAAAAGCTTTCGATTTCGTTTCACATAATTCGCTCCTTGAAAAATTGGAAAAATGTGGTGTCAGGGGCAATGCCTTATGTTGGATTAAAACCTACCTTGATAACCTTTACTGTTCCTGATCTATATTAACAACCTCCCGGGGTTAACTAAACACAAATCTATTTTATTCGCAGATGACATAGTTATAATTGTAAAACAGACGGGAAATTGACTCTGGAAGATCATATTCAGGACATTAATAATACACTTAAAACTTTAATTGAATGGCTGAAAAATAATAATTTACATATAAATCTGGACAAAACATACTTCATTAATTTTAATAATATAATATATCAGACAATGGACATACATTTCGAAGGACAAAAACTGAAAGGTACAAATATGACGAAATTCTTAGGTGTATGGATAGATGATAAACTTAATTGGAAAGATCAAATCGAAAATGTTTGCAAGAAAATTAACAGATTTTCATACGCACTGTATAAATTAGGTAAAGTCGCTACCAAAAATACAGCACTTACTGCTTACTTTGCGTACGTAGAGTCCATTTTACGTTACGGACTTATCATATGGGGTCATGGCTCTGATGCAAATAGAGTTTTCATTGCACAAAAAAAGTGCATTAGGGCCATATGTGGTTCTGCACCTGATGAGCCATGCAGGCCGTTATTTACTTACCTACAAATACTACCTCTTCCATGTCTTTATATTTTTGAGATTTGTAAGTTTGTTAAGCAAAACATGATTTTTTTTAGACAAGCAAAGGAGGTTTATATGCGCAACACTAGAAATGGCAATAGGCTTGTGGCAGATATCACTCCAAAAAGTGCAAAATTTGAAAAAAACTGTTACTGGATGTGTACTCTTATTTATAACAAAGTACCTCATAATATAAAAGACCTGCCGTTCAACAGATTTAAAAGTGCACTTTACAAATGGCTAATTCACCATTGTTTTTATAAAGTTGATGATTTTTTAAATTTGAAGTCATGATGTTTGAGCCGTTTTATTATTATTGAAACTAATTGATATTGTATTAATATTCTAGAAAACTTTGACATGTGTATTAAAATTATGAATTCTGACTAGTTTAATTGATTATTATTAATTGTTTATTATTAAAATATGTATTTGCATGCTATTAAATGATAGCTGAAAAAGCTGAGCTAACCATAGATTTATACCATCCCAATGTAGGTACCCTTTTTCATGAGCAAATAAACACATTCTTTCTTTCTTTCTTTCTTGCGCCACCATGTTTGAGTTTTCTTGAGGATACTATTCCCCCTAGCCGATTTCGACTACGGTGGCCAGTTACAACGACTAGCCAACTGCGCGGGACATATTATAGTGCACAAGTGTGTGCGCAGACACAGGTTTCACTCTCATAGCCCGATGGGACAGCAAGCTGACACGACCGGAGAGAGATCAGACTCAGGATTTACGCACCGATACACGGGGGTGAAACAACCCCAACTTCCAAAGCCCGGCCTACCCTAAGAATTTCTGAATAGATAAACTCAGGTATATATTTTTGGCCCGACCTAGGGATCGAACCCGGGACCTCTGGTGCAGTCGTCGCTTTAAAGTGCGACTGCCTACCGCTACGCCACCGAGGCAGCTATATTATATTATAATATGTATTTATATTATTCAACTATCGAAGAAAAAACGGATTTTAATTGAATATAAACGAAAAGACTATTTTACAGGGTTTCACAAAATCAACTGCATTCCATCTCGTTGGTGATTCGTTGGTAATATACAACAACTTTTGTATCAGACCAACATAGAAATCCCAAGAAAAAATTTAACATCTTCATACGAACTAGTATCAGCTGATCGGCACTCTAGTATGGGAAAGTGTTTTTTTTTTGAGATTACGATGTTGGTCCCATACAAAAAGTTGTTGCATTTGACGGTCAGAATTGGCCCCTAGAAAGAATGCAGTTAATTTTGTTAGACCCTATATAAGTACTAGAGGACCCGTCTGGTGTAGTGGTCGAGAAATCGCCTACTACGCAGCGGGTGCGGGTTCGATCCCCGCACAATACAAACATTTGTGTGCATGAACATGTCTGTTTGTATTGGTCTGGGTGTTTTCTATGTATATCCTTTCCTTTCCTTTGGACATTCCCACACATCGCCATCTAGTCCCAAAATAAGCTACTCAAAGCTTGTGTTATAGCTGCCAGACAACGGATATAATACTTAAATACTTTTTTTTGTGAATACATACATGATATACATAGAAAAACACCCGGACCAATACAAACAGACATGTTCATGCACACAAATGTTTGATTGTGCGGGCATCGAACCCGCAACCCGCTGCGTAGTAGGTGATTTCTCGACCACTGCACCAGACGGGTCGTCAATATCATGTATGTATTTACAAACAAAAAGTATTTAAGTATTATATCCGTTGTCTGGCACCCATAACACAAGCTTTGAGTAGCTTACTTTGGGGCTAGATGGCGATGTGTGGGAATGTCCAAAGGATATTTATTTTATTTATTTATTCACTACTGAACTGTATGTTTGTACTCAGATGTTCGCGCTCGCGTCCGGAACAAACGGTCGCGTCGGAGGCGCCCGCCACTCAGACGAACATATCGCACGAAGAATTGGAGCGACACTTTACAGAGCACGGTGAGTTATCTTAATGATATTTAAAAAAAAAACAGAAATTCTGCACAAAGGCCAACTTGCGCATGATGATTTAATCTAGGATTACGCTAATCCTGGATTAAATTATAACTAGACAAAAACCCGGCTCCGCTCGGGTGAAATCTGACTCTTATATGCATACATACTATAGAAATATTTACATACACAATGTAGGTAAATATTTCTATAGTCATCGGTTCTCAAGGAATATGCGTCTAAAAATGTACGTCGCTACACGAATCTATGGCTTGCCTTAAAGCCATAGATTCGTGTAGCGACGTACATTTTGTTTAATAAATATAAAAAATAAAAACTGCAATAGTTATTACACAAATATTTTTTTATTTTAAATCAACATTCTAACTAAACTAACATTAACTTACAAAACATATACTTTTAAAGTTTATTCTCCGTAAACCGCTTTGTTTTAAGCACTCAGTTTCTTTCTCTACTTTGGCGGGTAGATGAGTACTTACTAATTTAAAAAAAAAAGATATTTTTCCAATCGGTAATTAATGTGTGATGGTTTTATATCTTTGCCTGTATATCATCCGCATAAAAGAAAAATAAAACGACGCTAGCGACACCACAGGTTGCTTCTCCAAACTTTATTAGGGTCCTAAACGCTCCAAGAGCTTTCCAATATCTGTCATATCTATGCACTATACGCCTTGTCAATGGCGACTGCAGTTTGTTTGTCAGTGCTATTAGATTTTTTTGAAATTCTCCATAATCCGAATTTTGCGGATATATGTTGTCGACTCGAAATCAATATATTTTTATGTTTTGTTATTCATATAAGGTTTCAATCGAGTCTACCGTACCCCTTGACGAAATTATTAATATAGATTCTGTCTCTGTCAACGTCAAATAAACTGACCAAGACAGAATGATCATTTAACCCAGAATAGGCATAATCCTAGGTTAAATCATCATGCACAAGTGAACCTAAGTGGGATTTGAATTAGGCATGGAAATGATTGCTACTTTTTATGTTATGAAATGATGTTTTTTTTTCATATGAAATCACTTGTAAAATCTCATTGGCAATTATTTTTTTCGGAGTGTGAATTGCAACGCGAGTACGCGAATATTGGGTACCATATTAATTTCACTGTACGCAAATAATGTAAAAAAAAACAGAATTCAAAATTGATACTTTAATAGCAAGAAAAACCCAGAGCAAACTAAAAGTAGGTCGGTAGCAAAGCAAAGCTGTTTGAGAGGTCGCAAACTACAGCGATCATTTACACTAGAATCACCAAAGACTGCGATTAACCATTCATATTTATTTTTTTAATAAAACTATAACCGCATAGTATGGAAGCAACATTGCTTATGTTGCCGGCAACTTAAGGGTCTATTACATTTTTTACAATTATTTGATTGAAATGTGAATAAATAAATATTGGACACCAATCACATACATTTTGCTCTGATCCCAAAGTAAGTAGCTAATGCACTTGCTAATAACACACACACTGTTATGGAAATCAGAAACAACAGTGATACCGCAACACCCAGACCCGAGACAATATAAAAAAGATCGTTTTCTACATTGACCCGACCGGGAATCGAACCCGGAACCGAGTTGGCGACGCTTGAAACCAGCGTGCTTGCCACTCGACCACGGAGGTCGTCAAAATCAAATTATATAAATAAACTTCAGGGCGCTGACTTGTGCGCTGCTATCGATCTGAGATTGGTGTGTTCTGGGGCTTACAATTCGAAGTCGGCTTTTAAATTAAGGTTTAAGATAATTATTCTCATAAAGAATTACAGGAATTCGCTTACAATGAGAACATTAAATTTCATTTACACAATATTGCGAAGAGCTAAAAAAGTGAGGATATATAAAAAATAGTCTACTGGCGATAGGCGTAGATGGCACACACTGTAAGCAAAGAATTAATAAAAGAATCTTTATCGATTTATAAAGAAACTGAAATATAGGGCAGTAAATTTCCTATGCCGGTAAAATTTATATTTAGTACCAAATGTATAACTTTTATTATTATTATTTTAATTTTGATTGTATATTTGTGTATGGGTTATATTTATTTTGCATTTTTTTTACCCGTCTAATATAGGTAATTAATTGGTAAGGGTGTTATTTGTTATTTATTTTTATAAACTACTATAAGCCGTTATACAAAGTGTCTTGTTAAGAGCGTGCCTAACTGAAATTTGAGATGGATTATCCTTTTCGTTTTTCTCATTAAAAATAAGAGAAAAATTGACAATATCTCTCAGATATCAGCCGTTTTACAAAGTGTCTTGCTAAGAGCGTGCCTAACTTAAATTTGAATAAAAGAAAAATTGACATTATCTACTTCTAAGAGACTTCATTATACTAACTTCTACTAATCATGTTATGTTTATTTAAAACTAGCGGCTCCCCGCGGTTTTACCCGCGAATATGTCGGACCTCAAAAATTATCACAATTAATTTAAGCTAATGTATTATTCCAATATATGAGCTATATTATTTTAGAGAGCTATAAATTTCATCAAATTCAAATATACATCCCATTCTCACAAACTTTTGAATTAATAAATAGGATGTCTATGGCTAATTGTTCTGTACGGGACACTTTGTGATGATTTGGTGTAAATATTGTCTACACTTATTTAATACTGAGTTTTTAGTTTAGCATACAGAAAGTAAGTTGAGACTATAAGAAGGTAACCTAACCATAACCATTCATTCCTAACCCCAATCCGTACCATTGCACTTACGCTACAAAAAATAACGCTACAATTATTTTTATTATGCTACAAAATTATTATCTACAATAATTGTTATTATAAACTTTGCTAGTTATAAAATCAGGGTCTAATTGTAGTTCTCCTACTCCACTTATGTCTGTGTCGGATTATTCTCCTAAACGCCCAAGCTCTGCCGACAGAAAAGTCGCATACCAAGTGACGAAGAAACCGAAACCAAGAAAAATATCCAAATGGGCGCAATTCGTCGAATCCATTGAGATTATGTCAAAAGAACACGAATTGTCAACGGAATCGCCAACGCCTGATTATGAGAAGAAAGAAGGGTTTCTGGATTTTCTATGGAATAAAACAACGTTTGATAGAAACACTCCTTCGACGTCATCCGTGAGAGAAATTAAACCAGAGAAAAGTTTAAGATTAACAAAGAGTTTAGCGTCGAGTCCGTTAAAATTAGAAGGCAAAAAGACGCCGATACTCAGATGCTTTGAAATACCAAAACTAACATTGCCAGATAAGAAAATAAAAGACAAGACAATGTCACCAACATCGATGATAGAAGATAATCTTGTCAGAATCATGGCAACATTGCCCAAACGCCGCAGTTCAACTCCTTGCACGTTGAAAAGTTTAACACAAAAAAGAATAAGTGAATTGCGTGACAGCGGTGCTAAAACCGATTCGGAAAATGATGAGGTCTTTCTTAAAGACTTAGCGAGAAGAAAGAAGTTGAATACTGATGTGTTATTATGTGACACTCCGGAGAATATAATTATAACTAAAACAGCGCCATCTATCGAGAGGTTTAGGAAGTATAGCTCGTCTTCTAGTTTTGATTGTGACGATGAGACACATGCTAGAAGGTAGGTAATTTTTTTTTATGGATTTGGTTTAATAGTCGGAAAAAATCAGTGTTCTATTATGAAATGAGTCGAACATTTAAACTTATCGTAAGATTATTTCAATAATGCGTCTATAATTTAAATCAACTACCTATAAGGATAGTGATTGCCGAATATTGATCACAGTATCTAAGATAAATGCATCGTACGACTAATATTTTAATCTAAATTACACCAATCCTATTTAAAATCTCATTTTTAACCATATATCCCAAACAATTACCACCTATAAAAAAACAGTTTCAAACCAAGACTAAGGCTACCCGACTAATTAGAAAAGTATATCTCCATTATTGAATGCTGTCATTAATGTCATTATTTTTAAATTGGTTGGTTAATATCTATGTACGATTCTAAACCTGGTACTAAGATTTTGGAATAAGGAGTCTAAATCCCTCTAAAACTTTCTAGAATGCCCTCATTTCGCTCAGCAACAACAACACACACGCCAGAGAAGTTCTCTCTGATAGACTATCACAAACTACCGTCCGCCAGTCTGGAGGTCTTGAAAAATCAGAACAGGGATGACAGATTCACTTCACAAAACGTATACGTGGCTGGAAAGATCGTGAGAACCGGTGGGATTTTGCACCTTGTGTTTCTCGTCATAACGTGTAATTTTGAATGCGCAAATCCTCAGACACCTCAAATGATTTTCAATTCAATACCTCATTCTGAAAGAAATTAAAACATTTAAGATGGTGTTCTAGTTTTACTGTCACTTCTGATCATTTTTTGCTCTGCGGACGACGCTCCGTCAAGAGGGGAGTCGGTAGGTAGTTATATCACTGCACCGCTGCGTCGTGCTGACATTATTATTATTATTATCTACGCTCATAATTAATAAACGATTGCTTTACGTATTTTCGCGGGTTTGCGAACATGATGGCTTGTCTTATTAATAAATAGACAAGGCAACATTTGTGTGAAGATAAAAAAAATATAACCCATATTAAAAATCAGGTTTGCGCATTTAACGTTAAACGTTGTATATGCTAGATTCTTGTAGTATGATGGTAAAATCTATTCGAGTTATGGAAAAAGTGACGCCATCAACTTTGGTTAGTTATCAACCAATCATTGTCAGTCAACTTCGATGCAGCGATCTTTGCGTGATCATCTGTCCGTCTTTTCGATGGTCTACCTACGTTTGGTCGAAGGGTCTCCAATATAAAACTTGACTGTTCCATCGGCCATGTTCCACTTGTGTTTACTGATTCACAGAGCTATGTCTGTTACCATAGTTCTTCTTCTAATTTATTCCACCAATCAGGTATGTGAAAATTAGGAATGGAGGTGAACGCAGACTTATCCGAGCCGAACGAAACGAATTTTGGAATTGTTTATGTGAAATCTCATGAAGCGTCACACATTTATCCGCGTCGAATCGTACGAATCTGTAAGAACCCTAGAAATCCCATATAAATTCAGATGACGTCATCAGATTCGGTGCGGCTAATGCGTTCGACTCGGACGATTCGGATAACTCGCCGAATAAAATCTTCATACTCACTCCCACCTTTAGCTGTCTCTCATAGCGCTATCTCATGATTTCTTCGACGCGGTGGATTCGTCCGATGCTCTTCGCACACATATCCGTGCGAGGCCCGTTTGACTTCGATTCGTTCGACGCGTTCGGCTCAGATAAATGTGCGTTCACCTTTAGATTCTCTGATTGGTTGCATTGAGTAGAAATACTGACGTCACTATTTTATTTACACGGATAGATTATAGTTTTATGGTGGTGGAAAAAATACGGCTAAGCTGAACTTTTATAAGTGCTAGAGTGTATATAAAAAATATTGATAGTGTTGAAGATTTGTTATGTAGATTTTTGAGATAAGCTAGACAATAAGTAGGTACTGATAGTTTTTAAATTTTAGTTATCGTCTAAAAAGGTAGAGTACAAAAACACTCGGGGTTCACTTAAAATCTGTTTTTATACCACCCAATCGGCATATCGGTCTAATGATTATTAAATGAAAATGGACTGCTGTGATTGGATTACCTATAGTATAGTTCAACAACAAATCAATGGCTATTTGAAATGTGATAAGTGATTGCGCATTTCGTTAGCAGCGGAGGGAAATCGAAACATGTTATTGATAACAGTTATTCTAAAAACTAATATTTAAAACGAAAACATGGCATTAGTTTTTAATGACACCCTATAGGAGACTTATGTCTTGAAAATTTATTAATTTAGAGTCGATTTTACCCTCAGTTATGGAATATTCGTCGAATACAATACTTAACGCCTAATTCGAAAAGGTCACCTATTATTTGTCCGTCACTAATTTATGTGAATGTCATTTTAAAACCGATCGTTTTATACTTATTCAGTCGGATAAGTCCTTCCTATCTGATGTTGGTGAAATCGACACTTTAAAAAATATTTAAGTTCAAATTGGGCTTGCTTTTATTGTATTGTGTTTTCATGGTATTCTCTGGGCGGCCGGTCTTTTTTATCTCTTGCCTATTCAGAAGTGGCTTGGCAGAAAAGACCGAAATATACAGGGTGTTGTTTTGGTCAGCGACGAACGACTCAGGGCTGGTTGTACAAACGATACAGATGCAAAAAATAAATATGAAAACAACCAACAAAAACAATTTATTATTGCGATACTAGCGAGCGACTAAAAACTACAAACGCCAGGTCGGCTCTTCGTATCTTCCTAGCCTCGACGTAGTATTTTGTATATACGCGCGAGGATGCCGAGTTTTCTCATTCTTATGTTTTTTTTATATTGTAAAGAGGTTTCCTTTTTTAAAACTTGCATTTTTTTCTTAGAATAAGCATAACTCATATTAACATCCCTGAGTTGGATGTCACTGACCAAAACAACAGCCTTAAATAAGACTGAGGGCCACTTTCGCAAACCTGGCTTTGATCTAACCTTAATTTACTTTTGCCACCAGCTTCTTAAATGTTGACTTCGGAACACGTTGGCATTTTCACCACGAGTTCATTGTAAACGATTGTCTGTGCAAGTGTACCTTATCATCTCTACAGTATTTTAAACTTCTCATTACACTTCAAGCTATAATGACGGGTAATCTCTTAATTGTCTGTTTCAGTTCTCAAAATGCGTGATACAAACATGTTGTTCATGCTAATGTGACCTTTATTGTTTGTACATAGCGTTGTTTATCCTGCGACATGGTCTTACATTGCAAATGAGTTGAGCTGTGTGTATAAAGTTTAGGTTACACTGACGTAAAATGATAATTAAAAAGCAAGTAATGGCATGGCGAATAAATAAACCAATGTATTTAGACAGGTTAAAATTGGATGATTAAAAAAACCTATTCGTTTAAAATACAGTGCGACAAGGATCTTCTGGTCAAAATATGACATTGACAGGGGGTGCCAGCATTCAATCAGGCTAGCCGATGCAATTTTCCCTCGATTAAAAGAAAAGCTGTCAAACGAACAATTTTTACCCCACCATGGCAAAATCAAAGAACGGGAAAACAATTGTATAAACAATAAAAACCACATAAAATTATAACTTTATTAAAATATAGTTTTGTTCAACGGTGTTTATAAAGAATCATTTTAAAAGTTTTGACAGGATATGTACGAAAATAAAACATTAGGAAAAATCGGAAAATCGTCTATAAGATGGGGGAATTATGCTACACTAGATCTGCCAACCACATTTTTGAAGATGATAGCGTCCTGATTGTCACCGTTGACTAAAAGATCCATGACGCACTGTAAAGTCGTCTATTGTCAAATGAACAGACTGTCATATCAAGAGTATAACGGTTAACTTTAAGAAAACATCAAGACATAGTAAGAAATCTTATAAGAATTTAATAATGTATCTACAAGAATTTTTCATAATCATATATTTATTGACAATAAATATTCTGATTGGCCGCTGATGTAAAATTAAAACACACATTACGCATTGTCAACGTCCTTCTGAAACGCACATTTATAATATGAAAATCAAATACTGACTAATAATTAGTATCGCACGATTATTTATTTACTTCTAAGCGCTAAACAGGCATCGTTAATTGTATACAGGGTGTTGTTTTAGTCAGTGATATCCAACTCAGGGATGATAATAGGAGTTAAGCTTATTCTAAAAAAAAAATTGTATTTTAATTATGTGCAAGTTTTATAAAAGAACATTTCTTTACAACATTCTGAAAATTCAAAACGAATGGAGAAACTCGCACCCTCGGGCGTAGCTCGCGCGTCAATGATATACGACGCCGTAGCTAGTAAGCTACGAAGAGGCGACCAGATTTTGTTAATTTTGACACGCTCGCTGTTTCGCAATAATAAATTGATTTAATGGGTTTTTACTATTTAAAATATTTTTATAAATGTCTTTTTGGCATAAGTATCATTTGTATTCTGAGTCGCTCGTCGCTGACCAAAACAACATCTTGTACGTGTAAGCGGGATGTCTAAATCTGAATATTAGGACAATATCATACATATAGAGTATGGGCCTAGAAAACACAGGATTCAAAATACACAAAACGTATATTTTAATTACATCACATGTGTACATATCGTTACAGCACCTACCATCACTTAACATCCGATAATGTACTTAACACCCAAGGCCGTAAGTTCATTATTCTTTGCAAACTGCCTATTTCTACTCGTGTTGTAAGCTTTCAGGCAAAATTGTGCTGAAAGTTGTATGCGTTACAATGCATTTTAGATTGCGTGCGATTTTCGAGGACTTGATGTACGCTGTGGGCGTCAGTTGTATATGATACGCGAGACAGACCGGTGTATTGGATTGTGATAAAAAGTATTGATAAGAAAAATAGTGATTTATTTGTGTTTTGGTGATAGATAAAGTGAATTTTGGTGGAGTTTTATAACTTGCGGAGATTTTTAATGATATTTAATGGCGTGCGTGCATAGTGATATGAGCGGAAACTAGTTTTGTTTGTTTTGTATATTTTAAAGTAGGCTTATCGTCACACTACAACTAAAGTTAGAAGATTCGAATTTGAGTTATTTGCACTGCCTGTATATTCTCTGTTTTGAAGTTTCAAATTATTTTAACTTGCCAAGGTCAAAATTTTATTATTACCTACTTTTATTTTGAAACGAAACTTTTTCCTTGTTTTTGTTTTAAAATCAGTACCTACACTGTCGCTACGTTGTAGTTGAAATGCTGGGATTTTGAGAAAAACTTACGGCAGTGCAAACATTATACTGCCATGGGCCGGAAATTTTCACCTTGCCTCTTCGTTCACTTAAAACTTTTATTCGCTAACTTATAGAATTTCAGTATTGAAATTGCTTAAGTTTTAACCATCCTAGAAGTAAAATAGGTTTTTAACTTGATATTGATATAAATAACATCTACTTGTTTCTAAAGTTAACGCGAATACTGTATCAATAAATAAACACGTATTTTTTTCTCACCTCTTTTTCGTATTAATGCAGTTTTTCCCTTAGCATTTTGAAGGCTTCGCGACTTAAAACAATATTGTTTTAAAGAATCGACACTGTATGACAGAATAATAAAACAAGAACAGTATCAGACCTTTACGGACCGTTTTACAATCTCCTAACCACTCGACTGTCCGCGCTGTCAGACTATGATGTGGTAAAACTGTCCGGCGATATCGCGCGACGGTTGCATGATAAAAATCGCACGATATGTCGCGCGATAAAAACGATTATATAAAGAAAAGTATAGTTGTGATTACGAAAAACGAAAACGAAAATACTGGTAGATAGGTAATAGTTATAAATATATAAAAAGTTGAAAATATAATATACTTAATATACTATACATAATATATATGTATATACAATACTTAATACATACTTTTCAAGTGGTGGGCACTGTAGTACCACGGACAGTTTACCGTAAAAAAGAAAATGGCACTGTAGTGCCATTGGACTGCAGAGCGGCTAATAAGTTACTGTATAGAGGTTACGTGGTTTCAGCCGCGAATATTTCGGATATCAATAAATATCACAATGAATTACAGCCTACATGCTATTCCGAGGTATGAGCGATATTTATGTAAAGTTTCATAAAAATCCATCCCATAGTTTATCCGTAAAGGAACATACATCCTCACAGACTTAGGATGACGATGATATTTCACTTATTCGTTGGGTTTGTGCTTTTTATCTATGGTGAAACACGCCTTAAACCTTTTATAAAGTTTTTCTTCACCGAATCTACAGTCCAATTGCACGTGACGTCCATATCATTTGATATCTGCAAATGTATAAACAAACATAATTCTTTCCATGTGTTTGTCTTAAGTAAATTTATACGCTGACTTTGAAATATTTCTATTTACTGTTGCAAATGCCACAGAATTTTAGAAGAAATTTATTTATGTAGATAGGTATTATTTAATAAAACGTGTTTTTTTTAACCGACTTAAAATGGGAGGTATTCACTTCAACCTGTATGTCTATGTTAAAAGAAATGAATGATATCCGTCATTGTATACAATTCCTAGGAATTACTTTTTGACATAAATGTCATAATGAGACCCTTATTAAAACTTAAGATTCTTCATTTAAAACTTGTTATATTTATTTTATTCACACATTGCGTTCGTACATTTCCTTATACAATATAGGAATTCTATAAAATTACAAGGAAATGAATGAACACATTGCCTAAGATATGTGCAAGTTATATAATCTTTGAATCAGTATTTTATACAGTTCCTAAATAGCTTCGGAATTGTATACATTTCCCAGGAGTTGTACACAATTCCTAGAATTCATAAATTTCCTGTAACATCTATACTGATATGATAAAGAGAATCATTTGTTTGTTTGCATCAAACAGTTGAATGTTAAATTCTTTCACCAGAATCTTTCGTTAAATGTGATGAAAATATCTTAATATTCAAGTTATATTACTATATTCACGGGGTCGGGGCGGGACGGGGCCGGAGGCGAAACGATGTTATTTGGGACCGCTGGTATATGATCTTATTGAAATTGGATAATATTTGACTATGATGAAGTTAAGTTTCCAACCATGCATACCGAGTTTCATTGATGTATTTATGTTTGTCCATGGATTTCTCAATTACGAAAAGTGCTATCGAGATGATTCCTATTTAGTTCAGTCAGGTAGGTATACTTATTTGGAATAGTAAGAGTTTCATCAAAATCGGTTCTGTAGTTTTCGAGATACAACTAAAAAGGTACTTAATTCGACCTATATGTATGTGATATCTTCCGATTTGATAAAATTTTAGTATGTTGATCAAGTAAGGCTTCCTAACACGTGTGCAAAATTTCGTATGTATGTTTGTATATTTTTATGTTTGTCTAATAATTTCTCGAAAATGCGACGTCATTGCGGGATGATTTTTTTTTCTCTTCAAAAAGGTATAGTTTGACATAACGTACGGTGTAAGTTTCATCAAAATCGGTTTACTAGTTTTTGAGATATGAGTATTAATAAATAAAAATTATGAAACAAAAAAATAATTGAATGCGTTTTTTAAAGCCTTAAAGTCGGTTTTTTGAAAGCAGTTTTTTTAATGTCAGAACTAAATTTTGTTTCGCGTCGGCCGATTCGACTCTGAAAAGTGAGCACCCACTATAAATTCAATACGTTGAAAGGAAAATTTATTCATACGAATACAAAGAGGTAAATGTAAGGTTATTCTCATAATAGTTATTACACTTTGACCCTTACTCTGAATTCTGTTTGTTTTGCGGATGTTTACATTGTTAGTTTCATTGTGAAAATAAATTGCTAGGGGAAAGCCATAGCATATTTTCCCTTTAAATTTTGATACTTTGCATTTAACTATCATAAACGGAGGACTACATGTGTTTTTTTTACGCAATCGGATAAGTCTGAATAGTCTAGTGGTTAGGCAGGTGATCAGTGTTTAAAGTCGCGAATTCGATTCCCACTTCGGTCGCTTTTTCCCACATGAGTAACTATTTTAAATTAGATAGTGTAACCTACTTTTGAAAATGTTAATTTACTTTTTAAAGATCTCAAAAGATACCCGAAATAACCAGTTACTAACCAGAAATAAATTATATTGTTAAGGAAAGTGTGTTTCTTAAAATAAAAGGTATCAAACTATACATCTTTCACTATTATACTCGGAAGGCCACATAACCAAATCACTAATCGTCTAATCTGTACTCAAATATTGACAAACTCTCTTAACTAGGAAATTAAGCTTCAGATTACAATATTTTACTTGACAATATTCAACAATATTCTCAGACGATTTCCAACCTTATGTCTAAAACAGTAACGATGAAAGGTGTAACCTTGGTTTTTTTGGTCGATGCGACAGTACTATCTGTTTTGACTGAAAACTGGGTCTTAATTTTATCTTTAAGGTTGAATTCAAGTTTAAATTCTTCCTTAGTTTGTTTATTATGTAAATAGGAACTTAGGGATCCATTTGACTTTGCCCTCGCACAATGGGTCTCCCGTATTTACTATTGCCTTCAGATTCACCCCCTTAAGGGATGATATTTCAGATTGTAAATTATCTACTGTCCCACCAGTGTCTGAAACTACCTTACTTACATAAAATGAAAGATTTACTATAAAATTGATGTATGTTGTCTTTCATATTTAATATTCTATTATGTTACTAAAATCATAAAAAAATAATTTGAAAATGTGACAGACAGCTAACCGATTAAGATTTGACATTTAATAATTTTCTAAACGGGCTCCTACATGCGAACCTTGCATTAGAGGTCAAATCGAGTTGCTAAGTATGATATTTATAACACAGCAATTCATAACACCGGTTTTCCTTAGTTTTGTACCTAAACATCCATTTATGGACGTTGCACAAATTTATAAATGCACACTGTTGCAACTGAAGTGGATATCCTGTCTGTTACGATTATGTAAGGTTGCACTTTTGTTGCAAATAATACTAGTTATAGTAAGTTTGTGTTAAACTTTACTAGTTTTTTTTAACGTGGGTGACGTGGTAGTATGTCAATATTATAATTGGGTTTTGATCTCAAATAAGGAAATATATAGGATGTAAACAAACGCAGAATATTTAGGTATAAACTTTTATTGTCCTTACTTATATAACTAGCGGTCCCCCGTGACGTCTTTCGCAGAATTTTTAAATCGGTCGAGTAGTTCTCGAGATTTGCGCGTTTAAACAAACAAACTCTTTAGCTTTTTAATATTATAAATAAAATATGTAATTATATATAAAATATGTAATATTTGCCTGACTCCTGGCTTAACGCCTAGCCCCTCTACAAAGAATACTATAATTAAACAACTATGTTTTTGTAATAAGAGGATGTGTATCTCACAACTCTTTTGTCACAATTGACGTAGTCTTAAAACGTGCTAGAGAATGAATCTGCAGTTTGTAAATTGCACTCGCACTCCCGTTTTAAAACAACATGTCATTTTTATGACAAAATATGAGACAATAACACAAGTCAAACTCGTGCGTTACTTCACTTTTGACATACACACTCGCCGGTCGCGCTAGGGGTGTCAACTATGGCTAATACACAAAAAAACTATCGTAGTAGTCGCTCTCACATCCAGTCGTTTAATGTTTTGTTGAGAATAAAATACAGGAAGCGAAATTGTAGACCAAGAATTTAAGTTTACACAGCAATAACATATAAAATTCAACATTTTGTACTACCAAATTAATCTTAATACCTCCTCAACAGTTTTTTGACGCAATTTCTTTAAACTAATACGTTTTTAGACATGAAGGTATCAAAAGACAGTAAAAAATATGCAATATCTACATAAATGAAACAACATATTTTCATCTTACGTAATATTTTTTGGGAAAACTATGTTAGGTACTTTATACAGATTTAACGGCGGTTTTCACTCGCTAGCGAAAACGCGTCGTCGCTAAATTGCAAATTAAAATTTTAGTTCCGTCAGTGACCGCTAAAGGCGCTGTGCAATTTTCCATAGACTTTTTTACGTCGTCGCTAGCGAGTAAAACCGTCGTAAACTTATGGTAACGGTACTGAAATGAACTAACAACATATTCCACTTTACAAAACCCTACAACATATTCCAACATATCATATGACCTATATCCTATAACATATGACCATCAGACGTGGGTCTGTGACGCGTGTCTCAAGCGGGCGGCACTCACGCTAGCAATGTCCCGAAAAGTTCTGAGATCTAGTGTCCGTGAGCGGTGTCTATGTGTGCGTTGTTCAAGTGCGCTTTGTATGTAGTTTGACTTCTATACTACCATCTATATTTTGTGCTTGTATCTTAACAGATTGCAAAATGCGTTTTTAACAAGTAACCAAGGTTGGTGGCATTGATTGTATTGACACCGGTTCGCGCTTATAAATTGTCTATAGGTGTAACTACTCTGTAGATATATCACTCGGTGTGACTGCTCGCGTGATGTAGAAATAACTAAACGAAACATAAAAAGAATACAGGGTGTCACAAAAAAAGTTGTAGGATTGAGCAATACCTTTTATACATTCAGTGATTATTTCTCAATTTTCTTTAATAATTTTTATATATCATGCAATAAGCTTTATGTATGGTGAATTTTATGCAATAACCAGACAAAAAACACTTAAATATTGGACACCTAAGCGCGTAGCCTTGGAATAAGCGCGTTCAAATATACAAACTCTTTAGTCTTGTAATATTTAATATAGATTACTGGAACATTTCGTTTTATGCTCTTGTTTTACACAAAATCAATACAAATATTCGTGTTAAGATCTTCGTGCTGAGTCAACTGAAATCCGTAATAGTACAGAATCCTTAGAGTAAATAAATTAATGTCTGTTTGATTTATATGCCCAGAGTTTGAACCAGATTGTTTCATACAAGTCTTAATGCGTTCCTAATAATAAACACTGTTAAGATGTGCCAGTATGTTTGTTTCAAATTCGAAAGTGATTCAGCCCACTTTGCGTCTGTAAGTAAATATTGAAGTTACTGCAATTTGGGTTATTTATTGACTTAGCATCTCATGTGAATGTGTTGTGTTATAGGTAAGTACAGTACTTACTGAGATTAGCGCGTTCAAACAAACAAAAAATTCTTCAGGTTTGATATATTATAAAAAGTTATGATATCTAAATTGACCTGACCGGGAATCCTTCAAACCTTACGTCTGATTCTTTTAACCCGACTACGGAAATATGAAATTTTATCTCAATCAAATTTAAAGAAAGATCTAAATAAATAAATTCTCATAATTATGATTTTTATGTTGATTGGTCCTGTGAATCGTTAGATATTGCTAATAAATGAATCCACTCGCACTCAGAAACCAAAGAAATTTTAAAAGATGTACCTAGTCTTGCCATAAATGGTCTCCATTGGCTGCAATACAGTTCTTTAAACGTTGAGGCCAGTTATCTATAGAAGCACGCACTCTTTCCATGGGAAAATTCTTCACTGCCAATCGTATGGATTGTTTTTGGGGACTCCAAATTATCATGGCGTTTAGAGCAAGCCGTACTCTCTAAAACTGAGGTCTCATTTTACCTATTGATACCCCGGTACACAAACATTTGACTAATACCAAGCGTATGGAGAGTTTTAAAAAATTGCGTTTGGCTCCATACCAACTTTGTGTAATGCAATCACAGCGATTCGGTTCCATTTATCGGCCCACTCCATTTTAATATCGCAAAATATTATAAAACGTATTGGCGCCAAAATTAGAAAATACAATGAGCAATCGTATAAAAATGACAGATACCAAATTCAAATGTAATATCTTTTTTTATTTTTTATTGTAACAATATTTATGGCCAGTCTGTGTATTTTTATTGTAGAGATATAAAGATTTTCTATAGTCTATTTTTCGATAATATTGACCATACTACTGCGCCGTAACAAACGTTACCTTTCTCTTTGTTTAAAAAACAACATCACAAAAGTATAAACATTTTAAATTGGGGTCTTTTAAAAAAAAACAGTTTAAATGAGTGTGTCAAAATTCTAAGGACATAAATGTTTATTTGTAATGTGGTTTGCAGATTTTTAAACCATTTTCTTTCACACTTAAACCGAACTGAACTGAATCAAATGAAGTTATCAATAGACATATAATAGTTTTTATTCCATAATTTTATTAAGTGGATAGAAGTGAAAATATTCATACAACTTCTATAAAATTAACCACACATACAGCATGTACTTCAAATTAGGACCAAAAAACACCGATTATGCGATTATCTGAGCATTATGATATTTCGTGCACTTAACAGAGATTATTATTATCATTGACGGCACCGTTTGTGCACAGATTATACTACTTTAGTGCTCGGTGGGATATTTTTTTTACGTAAATTCAAATCTAAATGTTTTTTTTTAATTTACGTAAATATCATCTGAAAATTTAGTAAGTACGCGTATTTTTAGTTAGAAGTTTAAATAAAAAACAATGATTGGATGATTCTAATATTGTATGTATTTTGCATATAATTAATATTCCTATCGGAAGAGAAGGACAAGTAAAAGCTGTCTAACGAAGCCGATTTAAGATGTCAGTAACTAACTTAAGTAAGTAAAGTAAGTAACATTTGTAGCTTAAAATTAGATTGCCTTTCGTTCAGGTGATTTATACTAATATTCCTAAGCTAAACATATTAGTTTACCGAATGATAAACAGTCGACACAAAATATCGAAGATGCAGCTCTAGTGGAAAATTGAACATTATTTCTTTATACAAAATATTCGTAGATATGCATTAACTGTGTTATTCTGTCTTTACTTTTTACGTAAATTAACGTTAATACAATAGAATAATCAAACTGCGTACTTTAAATTTCAAGAGCATTGGTGAATATAAATCTTATATTAAGAGGTTTCGATTTTGACTAATTTACCTGTTGAATGATTATTTTTTAGGGGTTATTTCGCTGTAATGAACAACAATCAATCACCGATCAAGTCACCATGTTTCAGGAGATCAATTTCTTCAAAAAATGCACAATTTCATTTTAAATTAAAAAAATCTAATGACAGATATTTTCAGCGAGCCTTCATGGGCTTCCAAACTGACTGACAGCCGCCAAAAACGGTTCTGCTCCATCGCATCTCGCATCTCTTTTGATCACATAGTTTGCTGCTAGTGACATCTCGCTCTTGTTCTATTCCAAAGGGATAATAATTTTATGGTATTTTGCCAGTAAAAAATCATGTCAGTAAAAAAATATGAGTTTTATTTTTTTACTTTCATGATTTGCCCTGTAATGAACAACATTAAGACGATGTCATTTTCATCTTATAACTATTGCTAAACCGTTATTACGTGGATGACTTCATCGTCTCTTGCCTTATCAGCATTATCAGGTGTATGATGTGTAACTGTTATTAGCGTTACGTGCCAAAGTAGGGTTACAGTGATTCGTATAATATGAGCTGTGTTTTGTGACTGCGTTTTGGTGTTATAGGTGTGTGTAGGAAAAAACTGCCTCGGTGGCGTAGCGGTTAGAGGGTCGCACTTTAAAGCGACGGCTGCGCCAGAAGTCCCGGGTTCGAACCCCGGGTCAGGCCAAGAATATGTATCTGGGTTTTTCTGTTCAGAAGTTCTCAGGGTAGCCCGGAGTTTGGAAGTTGGCGATGTTTCACCCCCGTCCATCGGAACGCACGTTAAACCGTTGGCCCTGCGCCTGATCTCTCACCGGTCGTGTCAGATTGCTGTCCATCGGGCTTTGAGAGTGAATGGAATAGAGAGTGCACCTGTGTTTGCGCACACACTTGTGCACTATAATATGTCCCGCGCAGTCGGTTAGTCGTTGTGCCTGGCCACTATAGTCGAAATCGGCTAGGGGGACAATTATTATTAGGATAAAAACTGAATTGAGATATTACCTTTACGAATGTTTTTTTATCTTTCATAAATATTATTTCTGTACCTACTCCTGATGCAGATATAATAGTTAGAGCGCTGTCACATTTAGGCGACTTTGAATAGCGACGGTCGCGCGATAGTCGCGCTGCTGATAATTCCATACATAAATGGCAACAGCGGTTTTTTATGTATGGGCCCAGATAATATAATACTACTAGGTATGGGTATCCGCTGCTGCCGCGCTGCTGTCGCTCTAATGTGGGAGCGCACTTAATGTTTATAGGAACTGAAATATAGAGTACTTTAATAAATATTAATAAATTATTTGTTACTAAAGAAGACCCTTTGATTATCTCTGCAACTTATGAAACCTCACCAATATAATCGTTCACCAATTTATCGACTATTCTACAACGAATTTTATCGATAGGTTTTCTGGAATATCGTATTAATCATATCATATAAAATAACAATATAAGACTGTGGATGCAAGTTCAAACTATTTAGTACCAATATAAATTTGTGAAAACGATGTGAATAATCCATTTATGCCGAATTACCACAAGAATAACTGTAACAAATTATTCAACAGAAGTTAAGTAAGACCTAATATTGTGAAGCCTTTGCAAGTATTAACAAAACAAGACATTGACACATATTCTCTTTGAAAGACAACAATTGCTGGCGAAAGTCTTAAATATTCGTGTCAATGGTTTCATATACACGAAAGAATATACTAGATTCTTCAAGAGGGCAGCTGATATAAAATATAGATTAATTGAAGCTATGGAACGAAAATGAGAAAGATGTTAAGAAATCAAAAGGAGGTCAACTGAAACAACATTGGTATCTATTGAAACATTATTTCCGCTAGTGAAACATTGTATTAAAAATGAAACAAGAAATGGTATCAAGTGAAACAAAATCAAAATCACAAATGATAGAGAAAAATAACAACAACACTATGAATCTAGATACAGATATAATAGATGCAAAAGTGAAATACAAAACTGAGAGGCGTCGTTCCAGTATATTTTCCTTGCTAAACTTTCAAAAGAAATTGAGAAGACAGTCATCAGAGCCTGGTTATTTCGCATCGAAGAAATTAAATAGAAAGTATTCCGTTGATTCGGCGATTTTGTCGGACTATGGGAAGACGAATGGAGTGTATAAAGACTTTTTGGTTGAGGCGTGTAGCGATGTTGGCTCAGTGTGCAATGGAGGTTGGTGTCAGCTAGTTGTAAAATTTTTATAATAATAATTTAAAGATATTATACAGGTGTTGTTCTTCGAAAGTCGCCAAATGCTAGAGGAAATTAGTCGATATTTCCTAATATCCTTTTCTGGGAGACATACGTATTAAGATTTTTGTATAATAAGCGTGATAAAAATACAATTTCAATTGTGTCTGGATGGATAAATGTCCACTAAAATATTTATTAAGACTTCAGATGCTCTAGATTTTTTTTCATTTATTTATCAAATAAGAAATAATTACACAAATTTACATCAATAACATTCAATAAACCAAAGAGGTTTGTGACGAATGTTGTGGTAATCTACGACGTCGTCAGTTTCTTAATAAAGTGAGCCTTTAACTTAGTTTTTATATTACACGGTTTTACATTATTAATAATACAAATAAAATTTATATGATGACTGCATAATTAGAGTTCATGATACTTTTCGTCATAATTAACTTATATAATTTGACATGATGTGAAACTAACAGCCTTCTGTAATGGGTAACTATTTGGGCTATTTTATCGCTAGTTTTTTAAATAATACCTTTTAGATAAGCTAGAGTTAATCGATTGGGATGGTCATACAACACTTAAAAAAGAAATTCTTAAAATTAGCTATATCGTAGCTGAATAAATGATTGCTTACTGGTTCAAAGATTACTCGTGTCTTTTTACTCACAACGATTTCACGTAAGCTTTACGAAGGTCATAGTTGTAACCAATGTTTTTTGTATGACGTCATTTAAATGTTATACTCTCGTGAGTTATTTAGCGGTACAAGTGAAATATTTTCTATTTGAAAATCCAATTCAAATACTAATAAAAAGAAGCTATCCTGACCATCCCAACCTAAAAGTAACAAATGTCTAAGCTAGTATTACCCATATGACTGGAGCTAGTATTTATCACAGCACCGCCCCGTTTTCTTCTCAGAGCTTGCAGGCGCAGCATCAGATTCTGACAGCGAGGCGTCAAGAATTATGAACGCGCCACGAGAAGACGTCGTATCCTCGAGAAAGCATGACGTGATTGCCAGGATAGAGAGCATCTATGTGGAGGATCCGGACCGGGATACTGGAGCGGTGAGTGACAAAATCACAACTGTTATTTCACTGTTAGATTTTAATAAAACAGTTTCACTACTGAGTAGTTACACTTTCTTATCCATACTTAAATGGGTGAAAATCGTGATAAGTTAAAAGCTTACATACCAAATGTTTTCTTTCACATTGATCTGTAATTACTGGCTTAATAAAAGGAGGTATTCAATTCGACCTGTATGTATGTGCGTGATATCATTAGAATTAGATAAAAAATTAGTATGTTGATCTATTTAGGCTTCCTAACACGTGTGCAAAATTCCGTGATTGTATGTATATTTGTATGTTTGTCTCAGGATTTCTCGAAAACGAGAAGTCAACATAATCACATGATTATTTTTTAGTTTAATGATGTGTAAGTCAACTAAGGGTACAAAATAGGTACTGTACTTTTTGAGAAATGAGTCAAAACCAGAAATATGAATAAAAAAATAATTTAAAATAATTAAACCACCTTAAAAAACGAATATTCCATATCTAGTTTTTTGACGGCGGTTATTTTTTTTGTTGTTTTTATAGTGTTTTGAACTTTTCCCTCTTTTTTGTCAGCAAAATACTAAGCGAAGCTCGTCACCCAGATATGTATTTAATATTGCTTATTTTTTAATTTATATTTAGCAACTTATTTCAAAGTGTCATATTTTTGTTTGTTCTATCATTTTCATTTGTTTGCTTAAAGACGGTGCTATGTTTAGACGACATTCATAATTTTAGCATCTTAAGGTGCGACTCATGTAGCACTTATGCAATACTATTAAAGTTATGATGACATTGAGTCCTGAGGTATAGTCGCCGGCACATAATTTTACATATTTTTGTTGAAAACTTACCCTTAATACTAATATAAATTTCTCTTGTAAAAATCACTTGTGTCAGACAAGGAATCGAACCCTTTGTCGTACGCTATTCGGGCGCATCCCTATATCATTAAGTTTTATAGTTACAAAATACTATACAAACAAAAAGATAATTATTCCTTATTACTAAGATCGTACCTATACCGCAGTGTTTACCTTGACTTGCTGTTATCTGTACGTGTTAACCTAGTCTTAATTCTCGTGCGGCTTAAATCTAAGAACTTTAATAGATGGCTATAACATACAATGTGACCCGGGGATAAGTGACCGCCCGAAATTTTTTGAATATTTGTACAAAATTAAGGATAATTTCTTTTATATTTGGGACTTACCGCTCTTGGTTTTTTTTAATGTTTTTTTTTTTAGTAAATACGCGTGACGCGCTGCAGTTTTTTAAGATGTTTCCGAAGTTTTTACATCTTTTTTCATTCTTTTTTCTTTATTAACTAGCCGACATCATAGTTTATCAATTAAAATTATCAAACATAGCTAAAATGTAATAAAACATTTATTAAAAAAAAAGAAAAAAAAAGAAAAGAAAATAACGCCTTTTTTCAGTTTTTTTCAAAATAAGTCTAATAAATGCCCCCTTAATATCACTTTTTTTAATTTATTAATAAACTACATGATATTTCCTACAATAGCTCAGAATAATGTTTAGGCACTAGGCTTATAGCCATCCGACAGCCATATTGACAGAATTCAATTAACTAAATTAAAAATCTGATGCACACCACTTTTTAAGTATCATACAATAAATTCAAAATGTAGTCGATTCCACTTCTTAAGATGTAAGCCTATCTTAAAACTGAATCGTGTAATAATAACAAAACACTCGACTGGCATTATGAAATTAAAAGTAATGTGCTCTTGTGTCCGTTCAATAATAAACACGGAACATTAAGTTTGATTACAGTGTGAGACGAAAATAGATCGAGATTTGTGTGTAGGTTTCGCATGTATTTGTGTAATGAGGATATGAGACTTCTTAAGTTCGTTTGACTCTAGCCCTTACTAAAAACGTAAAATATAATAAACTCTCTGCATTACCAGGTGGTTGACTGGTAGCGAATGCCATTAGGCATTAAGTCCGCCTATTGTACAACAGTGCAATAAAGTTTAAATAAATAAAATCTGAAAACGTGGTAAATAAACTATTTTTTTACATTTTATTATTTTGAAAGTAAATATATTTTTGGCTTGTCTTTAGGGTACATAGCGATTTTTAAAACTATTTGTTAACCGACTTTAAAAAAAAGGTGGTTCTAGTTCGACCTGTATGTTTGTCCGCGAATATCTCGCGTTCGGCTGGACTGATTTTGATGCGGTTTTCACTAAAGTATTTGTTATACTGAGGAAACGGTTTTGGTGAAAATTTTAGTTCAATTAATTAGATTGTAACCTTAAAAAATAACTAAAAAATAAGAAACATTTTTTTTTCATAAAAATTTAACCGCCATCGAAAACAAACACTAAAAAAACTAAAATAACGCTAATAGGAGAAACAAACTCATTTGAAGTCGTTTTAGACTGCTGCGTTAAGGTTGACATCATGCACAGACTTCAAATCAGTTTGTCTCTCCTATTAGCGTTATTTTAGTCCTTGTAGTGTTCATTTTTTAAGGAGGTTAATTTTTTAATAACGTAATTTTCGTATCACACAGAAATAATGACCTTGGACTATATCAGTTTGTGTTCAATCAAATATTGTACCAAAGTACTGGATATTAAAGAAGATTAAATCTTAACGCTCTCTGTCCTGAGATAATTTCGTACGTAAGCAGATTACGACATATTTTGTTTGTTTGTATATGACAAGTAAGTACTTAGACTGTGTAGGTTCTGTTGTATAAAATCACAGTCTCAAAGTGGCTTTCTTAGGGTTCCGTAGCCGAATAGCAAAACGGAACGCTTTTCGTTTTGTAAAATCTGTCTGTTCGTCCGTATAACACAGTCACTTTATTCTGAGAGATATACCTACGCTTTTAAAGTATAAAAATGGGCGTCCCTCCCCCATCTAAATTCTTAACTTAGAAAGTGAAAATTTTGCAAAAAATATTATGATGTAGATCTTAACAAATACTTAAAGAAAATTGATTTGGAAAAGGTCGAACTGGTAGTTTTTAGATATAGCACATTTTTAACAACCGTAAAATATAACTTTGTATCCTTCAGACAAACACTAAGCATAACAAAGTTATTTTTGCCGTCAACAATACAGGGTGTTGTTTTGGTCAGTGACATCCAACTCAGGGATGATAATATGAGTTATGCTTATTCTAAAAAAAAATTTTTTTCTTTAAATTCTAAGCAAGTTTTATACAAGAAAACCTCTTCACAACATTCAAAAAAATTACAAAACTAATGGGAAAACTCGCACCCTAGCGCGTAGTTAGCGCTTATCTACGAAATACTACGCCGTAGCTAGTAAGCTACGAAGAGGCTACCTGGTGTTAGTAGTTTTAACTCGAACGCTGTACCGCATAAAAAATGATATTGTGGTTTATTCCATTTCAAAAAAAAATGGCATCAGTATCGTTTGTACATCCACCCCTGTGTCGCTCGTCGCTGACCATAACAACAGCCCGTATATTGTGGTATTTTAGCTAAGTGAAAGTAAATGGAACCCTAATTCAGTCAAAGCTGGTACGGAACCATCAGTGCGCGAGTTCGGTTCGCACTTGGCTGGTTTTTATTAGTCCACGATTTTCAAGTACACGAGTTTCTTATTCTTTTTAAAATTGATATATTTTAAAGAAGTATAGTATATTGTAAGTAAGTAAGTATATTGGTTTCATTGATCTGTCGAAAGTCAATGAATAATCACTCGATAAATCATTTTACGCATAGTTATTGATGACATTTTATCATAGATTTATCTCACCGACAACTTTACGTAGTGTTTTAATACAAAGAAAGAAAAATAATTTATTTATTTTCCTGTGTAAAATTGGGTTTTAAAAAAATATCTAAAAACTTTATTGCACAAATAAAAGTGTACAAAAGATGGACTTAATGCTTACAGAATTCTTTCCTAATCATACCTTTAAGTCATGCAGAGAATCATTCCCATTTCAACAGCATGAAATATTTTATTTAAGATGATGGGATCGTTTTAAAATCGTATAGCGTTCATACGGTGATCTATCTCTCACTTATCCAAACTGATTGGGCAGGTATGACCTTCATACCATTCTTGGAAACAGTCCTATCTTAAATCAATACTAGTTTAGCATGTCCTTAAGAATATATTTACTTTAGTTATAGTAATAAAGGCCGTGAAAATGCATGAACCACATTATTTTCAACGGCACCACCTGTTGATTTGGTCTCGACAAGTTCACAATCACTTTAACTCAACTGCAATCACCTCTCACTCTCTCTTTCAGGCAGGAGAACTAGTAGAAGAAGTAGCAGAAGAGAACAAGTCCCTCCTATGGTTTCTGCTGAAGCAAGTCCGTCCGGGCATGGACCTGAGCAAAGTGGTGCTTCCCACTTTCATACTGGAGCCGCGCTCGTTTCTTGACAAACTGTCTGATAACTACTACCACGCGGATATACTAGCACAGTAAGTATTATACGGTTACTAATCTTGTATAACATTTCAAAATATTGTAGCTCCTCAATTGTGATGGTACCATAGGCTTACATGGAAACAAGAAAGTTGCTACTAACTAACAAGAGGTACTGGAAGACCTAGCTGACACTCTGACGGTACCAGGCTCGCATAGAAACGAGGAAGTCGCTTCTAAACACTGGCTGTTGCACCGCCTAAACACACTACAAAAGTACCAGGCTGTCACGCATTTCACGGAGCCATCGCTCTTTCAGCTGCATTACATTCGAATTTCAACCGGTGCGTTGTAGACACTTCTGTAAATCCCAGGCTCGCACAGCTACCAAAGAGGTCTTCGCATACCAAGGACGAGTCACTCACACTTAAAGCTGCGTCTCATTCGCATTACGATCAGTGCGCTGTAGTTAGACACTCCTGGAAGTATTGAGCTCGCATAGCGCATACTTAAGGAGACGTACAACCTTGAACCTTATTGCCACGAAGCTAGAATTTATTTATCTCTGCTTGCTGCTCAAGCAAGTCCGTCTGGGCATGGACATGAGCAAAGTGGTGCTTCCCACTTTCATACTGGAGCCGCGCTCGTTTCTTGACAAACTGTCTGATAACTACTACCACGCGGATATACTGGCGCATTGAGTAATATAATATACTAGTAACAAACATCCTTCCACAGTAACCAATTTCGTGGCAAGCGCAGTACCCCAATCACGAACTTTAGACGTATTCGTCACGTTATCGTAGCGAGTTTACGCAGTACAACGTTAGTCGGCATCACGAAGCACTCTCGTGTCGTGTAGTAAGCTCGATAGCATTGACGAAGATGACGTCATACTAACGTAAATATGGCCGTTGAATGACACGTCCAGAAACAAGTTAAGCGTTATTTTTTATGAATATTATCGTAATATATCATGATGTTCCAGTAAAATCTAAGAGAAATCAATAACGAATCAAAATTACGATCAATGTGTTTGGCAGGGTTAGCACATGTAAAAATTTGGTCTATTAAAATATGAAGATATATGTTTTTCTGTAATCTTAAGATTTTAGAACTGTTTAGTATACTTCTAGACTTTCAATTGACAGATTGACATTATGCCATCAAATTGTGACAAATTCAAAAGTTTTACAAAAGATTTAGTTAAAAATTATGAAAAAATATTAAAATAACGAGGACAAGTCGTTTGCAGTACAACGTAACAATATTTGATTTTTTTAAAAAGTAAGTATATAAAAGTAATACAAGGATAAGTGATTAAAGTGCTTTTATTCATTCGCTATTATAGCGAGATAAACTCTAACTAGATCTTATTTCTCAAGAAATTGTGATTTATCCAAGCCCTCAGCTCTCCAAGAGGACGCTGTTTCTAACAAATGGAATGAAAAGCATTAACGTCAATATAAAATATATATATATATATATACAAATATTATTTTTCAGAATGAAGACACCAAAGTACAATGTGTAGAAATACGCCTATATACGCCAGATAGAAGAAATAAAGTGAATCTAGAAGTTCTGGCGGTCTTCGTTACTCCCATATAATACCTATTTAAAGCAAAGATGAACCCAACAAGATCAAAATCGATACACCCGTTACAAGTGCCCTGTTCCTGATTTCTTTTTAAGTTAAAAATAAAGTGTACAAGATAAAAAATATTGTAATAAATATCATATTTCTAATGCAATGTCTTAATTTTAGAATTATAAATATGACCTCTAACGTTTTCTTTATTCCACACGTTTCTTTATTTCTCGCCAAAAGCCAAAACTCTGTCTGTTGTTATATGTGATATTTTGAGCACATATAGTAAGAAACTATTTGTCGGATCCGTACGTTCTCATTAGTACACACACACTAGTTGAAGACTTTCGTCTTCAAACACTGAGGTTAATGAGACATAGCGACGCTCTTGCGCTGTTTCCCGACCTCTGCCTAGCCGGCCGCGTTGGATTCGTTGATAGACCTCTTTCTTAGAACCACTTGTTGTGAGGCTCGGTTAAGGCTTTCGACTGTAGTTCCAAAATCTCATCTTTGCCTGCACGATAGTATAAATAAAAATAAAATAAATATCCTTTGGACATTCCCACACATCGCCATCTAGTCCCAAAGTAAGCTACTCAAAGCTTGTGTTATGGGTGCCAGACAACGGATATAATACTTAAATACTTTTTGTTTGTAAATACATACATGATATACATACAAAACACCCAGACCAATACAAACAGACATGTTCATGCACACAAATATTTGTATTGTGCGGGGATCGAACCCGCAACCCGCTGCGTAGTAGGCAATTTCTCGACCACTACACCAGACGGGTCGTCAAAACGTCAAGTATATTATCAATAAAAACCGGAGGTGAGAGATGTATTTGCTATTGACGTTGACGCCGAATCTTTCTCATTCCAGGAGCTTGAATCAGTCTTCAAATGCAGCTGTGTGAGAATTTTATAAAATAAAACAATTTAGGCGGTCTTATCCGTAAAAGTTACCTAGTTTCTCTTCGCTCATTTTTGACATTTAGAATCTGAAGTAATCTTGTTGCAACTCACGATACTATACGTCAAAGAAAGGTTCGTGATCGCAAATCCAGTTTAACACTATAGAAAATGTTCACGCACAATAAATGTCAGGTATTTGAGCTGCCAAATTTAGTTTGTTTTACGTCCGATAGAGGCGCTTTCAGATTCTCATACAAATGATTACGTTACTATACGAATACTTTGACGCAAATTATTCGTGATAGGGGTACTGGTCATATTAACGCCCCAACTGTGGCAGTACCAGGCTCGCATGGAAACGAGAAAGTTGCTGGTAACACTGGCTCTTGAAACTCCTTAATACACCCGAAAAGTACCTTACATACCAAGGGGCCATCACTCTTTCAGCTGCGTTACATTCGAATTTCAACCGGTGCGTTGCAAACACTTCTGAAAGTACCAGGCTCGCACAGCTACCAAAGAGGTCTTCGCATACTAAGGACGAGTCATTCTTACTTACAGCTGCGTCTCATTCGAATTTCGAACAGAGCGCTGTAGGTAGACACTCCTGGAAGTATTGAGCTCGCATAACGCATACTTAAGGAGTCGTACAACCTAGAACCTTATTGCCACGTAGCTAGAATATATTTATCTCTGCTTGCTGCTCAAGCAAGTCCGTCTGGGCATGGACCTGAGCAAAGTGGTGCTTTCCACTTTCATACTGGAGCCGCGCTCGTTTCTTGACAAACTGTCTGATAACTACTACCACGCGGATATACTGGCGCAGTAAGTTAAATAATATACTAGTTTTAAAAAAACCCTTCCACAGTAACCAATTTCGTAGCAAGCGCAGGTCATATTTACGCCACAACTGTGGCGGTACCAGGCTCGCATGGAAACGAGAAAGTTGCTGGTAACACTGGCTCTTGAAACTCCTAAATACACCCGAAAAGTACCCCACATACCAAGGGGCCATCACTCTTTCGGCTGCGTTACATTCGAATTTCAACCGGTGCGTTGCAAACACTTCTGAAAGTACCAGGCTCGCACAGCTACCAAAGAGGTCTTCGCATACTAAGGACGAGTCATTCTTACTTACAGCTGCGTCTCATTCGAATTTCGAACAGAGCGCTGTAGGTAGACAGACACTCCTGGAAGTATTGAGCTCGCATAGCGCATACTAAAGGAATCGTACAGCCTTGAACCTTATTGCCACGTAGCTAGAATTTATTTAGCTTCCTGCTCAAGCAAGTCCGTCCGGGCATGGACCTGAGCAAAGTGGTGCTTCCCACTTTCATACTGGAGCCGCGCTCCTTTCTTGACAAACTGTCTGATAACTACTACCACGCGGATATACTAGCACAGTAAGTATTATACGGTTACTAATCTTGTAGCAAGTGCAGTTCAAAATATTGTAGCTCCTCAACTGTGATGGTACCATAGGCTTACATGGAAACAAGAAAGTTGCTACTAACTAACAAGAGGTACTGGAAGACCTAGACTGACACTCTGACGGTACCAGGCTCGCATAGAAACGAGGAAGTCGCTTCTAAACACTGGCTGTTGCACCGCCTAAAGTACCAGGCTGTCACGCATTTCAAGGAGCCATCGCTCTTTCAGCTGCGTTTTATTCGAATTTCAACTGGTGCGTTGCAGACATTTCTGTAAGTACCAGGCTCGCACACCTTATTGCCACGTAGCTAGAATTTATTTAGCTCTGCTTTCTGCTGAACGAACTTTCTGAAGAAACGAGAAAGGCGCTGGTAAAACTGGCTGCTGAAACTCCTAAACACACCCGAAAAGTACCGGGCTGCCACACATACCAAGGAGCCATCACTCTTTCAGTTGCGTTACATTCGAATTTCAACCGGTGCGTTGCAGACACCTCTGAAAGTACCAAGCTCGCACAGCTACCAAAGAGGTCTTCGCATACTAACTAAGGACGAGTCACTCTCACTTACAGCTGCGTCTCATTCGAATTTCGAACAGAGCGCTGTAGGTAGACACTCCTGGAAGTATTGAGCTCGCATAGCGCATACTTAAGGAGTCGTACAACCTAGAACCTTATTGCGACGTAGCTAGAATTTATTTATCTCTGCTTGCTGCTCAAGCAAGTCCGTCTGGGCATGGACCTGAGCAAAGTGGTGCTTCCCACTTTCATAGCCGCGCTCGTTTCTTGACAAACTGTCCTATAACTACTACCACGCGGATATACCGGCGCAGTGAGTGATAAAATAGTAACAATAACGTCCTTCCACAGTAACCAATTTCGTGGCAAGCTCAGGTCATTTTAACGCCTCAATTGTTGCGGTACCAGGCTCGCATAGAAACGAGGAAGTTGCTTGTAACACTGTTGTAACACTGGCTGCTGAATAATAATAATAAATATCCTTTGGACATTCCCACACATCGCCATCTAGTCCCAAAGTAAGCTACTCAAAGCTTGTGTTATGGGTGCCAGACAACGAATATAATACTTAAATACTTTTCTGTTTGTAAATACATACAATACAAACAGACTTGTTCATGCACACAAATGATTGTATTGTGCGGGGATCGAACCCGAACCCACTGCGTAGCAGGCGATTTCTCGACCACTACACCAGACGGGTCGTCTCGAATCTCAAACACTTTCCAGAAGTACTAGGCTGTCACGCATATTAAGGAGCCATCACTCTTCCAGCTGCATCACTCTTCCAGCTGCGCTGCGTTAAATTCTAATTTCGAACGGTGCCTTTAGCTACCAAAGAGGTCTTCGCATACCAAAGAGGTGTCACACTTACAGCTGCGTCGCATTTGAATTTCAAACGGTGCCTTAGGTAGACACACAGTAGACACGATTTCATAGAGGAAAATACCCTATACGGGGAGTCAAATTCAAAATCCCACCTATTTGAGTCACTTAACAAATTGATACAGCAATCACTGCTTTCAGTCCACTTCTTCACTTTTCTAATGGTTAAGAAGACCGCTTTACTCATATTTACTTAAAATTGCCTTAGATTTTTTTAATTAGTTTGTTTTTAACAGTAACACAATAAATATTCATTTCCTGAATATACCAAACAGTGAATTTAAGTGTGTGTTGTGTTACTGTTGAAAAATAAACTTTTTTTTTAATCACTAAGGCCATTTTACGTTAATATGAGTAAAGGGGTCTTTTTAATCTTAAATAGCAAGTAATAGACTGACATCAGTGATGGCTGCATCAATTTGTTAAGTGACTCAAATACTATTAAGTACACAAACAAGCAAAACAAATTCATAAATAATTTATCAATGACACTTTTTTATATTTTCTTCCGCAGAGCCCAGAACCAAGAAGATCCTTACCTCAGATTCAAGTCAGTTCTCCGGTGGTATCTCTCAGGGCTGTACCGCAAGCCCAAAGGCTTGAAGAAGCCGTACAACCCGGTTTTAGGAGAAACCTTCAGATGTTGTTGGCGGCACCGCGATACGGATAGCCGCACGTATTATATTGCGGAACAGGTGAGGTCACTGTTATTTGTACTAGGTTCATGACATATGATATTACGAGAAACCTTCAAGTGCAGTTGGCGGCACCCTGGTACGGATAGACCACCTATTATGTTGCGGAACAGGTGAGGTCACTGTAATTTGTACTAGGTCCGTAGCATTTGGTATTTGGTGAAACGTCAGGTGCTATTGGCGGCACCGCAATACGAACAGCTGCACTTATTATGTTGCGGAACAGGTGAGGTCACTGCTACTTATACTAGGACCGTTGCATTTTGGTACTAGATGAAACATTTAGGTACTGTCATGGTATACGTTTCTCTTGAAGTGACTGCAGTAGCAGCAAATAATAAATCACCATAGTATTATTCTAAGATAAATTCAAGCCATTTGCCTTGTATTTCTATCTATTCATATTACTTCGAGCTGATACAAAACATCTTTATTCCTTAATATATATTCCTGTTACATTAACAGTATAACACTGCAAGTGTTTTGTCCATTCATATGGAAAGAAGTGAAAAAATAACAGCATGTTATCATGTACTTTTTCAGGTATCCCACCACCCCCCAGTGTCTGCCTTCTACGTGTCCAACAGAAAAGAGGGATACGTCATAGAGGGCAGCCTGCTCGCTAGGTCTAAGTTCTATGGTAAGTCCATAGCGTTTTTGTTGCTGAACTAGAATACATTTTCACTTATTTTGTTATCTACACGAATATTATAAAGCTGAAGAGTTTGTTTGTACGCGCTAATCTCAGGAACTACTGGGCGGATTTGAAAAAGTATATTTGTGTTGGATAGCTTATTTATCGAGGAAGGCTTTAGGGTACGCATTACGCTGCGACGGGAGAGGAGGGAGCAAACGCGCGGACAAAGTCGCGGGGGACCGCTAGTAATTTTATAATGTGTATTCAAATCAATTGCTGTAGTTGGTGCGGATTACTCGTAATTATTCTAAAAAAGTATTCGTATAGTTGCTGTAGCCATATGCGTAGGGGGCGCTTTGAAATGGACATACATATCAACTATTGATGTCCTCCGTGATGTAGTGGCTAAGCACGCTGAGTTTCAAGGCGTCGGCGCTTTCATTTAATTTTATTTCACTTCATTTATTTAACATTATCATAATATATAAATAAATATCCTACTTAAGACGGAAAAAACCTGCCTAAGAAACAAAAGGTCCTATGTTCAATATCAGTACAAAACTTGTTTGTTTAAAATAGTTATTGAAATAATTATATGATTATATTTTTCAAAGGTACGTTTCATTAAAAATAGGTAAAAATAAGTTTCAGGTACACAAAAGAGTATATTGTATTCTAATTTGCATTTAAAATAAATTTAAACTGATAAAAAGTTAGCTATACTTGATATAACTATACGTCCTTTCTAATAACTAAGGTGTTCTTTTAAAAAGCCAGTAGAATAATCTGGGATATACTAACTTACAGTCACCCAAAGCGTCAGTATGCTAGTCACACAGTGAAAGTGGTCAAACAAAAATTACAATAAAATAAAAGAAATAAGGATTACAATACATGCTTTTGGGTCCTGGGTTCGATTCCTGGTCGGGTCAATGTATAAACTTGAAATCTTGAAACCAGCGTGCGTAACCACTACATCCCGAAGGTCGTCAATTTCAAGAGAGTCGTATAAAGGCCAATATTAAGACCCTTTACACATTGCAACTTTAAGCGGTGATGCATTCGCATTCCAGTTCCAAAACAGTCGCAACATGTCAACCTTTACACACAGCGCTACTTTTAGCATCGATGAGAGTTGCGACGCAGAAGCTGGAAATTGAGTAATTATGTATTGTATTTTTGGCGACTGCATCAATACTAATGCGCGATAGCATCGATGCAGTAGCGATGCAAAAGCTGGAAATAGACAAATCGTGTATTGTGTGTCGGCGACTGCATTGATACTAACGTGCGACTGCATCAGTGCTAAATTGAATCTGATCATTGGTGATGCCCGATATCGCCCGTTTTTAAAACGCGCGACACCATCGATGCTAAAAGTCCCAGTGTGTAAGGGGTCTATGATCTATACTAATATTATAAAGCTGAAGAGTTTGTTTGTTTGTTTGTTTGTTTGTTTGTTTGTTTGAACGCGCTAATCTCAAAAACTACTGGCCCGATTTGAAAAATTATTTTTACGTTGGATAGTCCATTTATCGAGGAAGGCTTTAGGCTATATAACATAAAGATACGACTCACAAGACCACAGCAGCAATGCAAAATGTTGCGAAAACGGGAGAAAGATATTCCTTTTGAGAGCTTCCGCTGCGTACGCTGCGGAAACCGCTTAAATTACACAAAAATCATGTATGACAGGATTGTTCAGCATTAAGAGTTCTATAATAAAGTCCGCGACAGCATATGTCTATCTTTTATGGTTGACTTACTACAACCTTTTTTATGTTAATAAATTTGTAAAAAAATAATGCATTATTTTTAGAGGTGTATTATTCACACAGGTATTTATTCTTATCAAAATAAATACATTCATCATCACGACCATTTCATTAAGAACCAAGTTGCCCTTTATATCATTTGATTTCAATAAATATCTTAGGAGCTATCTTAGTTTTAACATAACTCCGCACCAAAATAATGTTCGCAGCTTAAGTACAACGTGCGCTTGCGCTAATATATTATAAAGCTGAAGAGTTTGTATGTTTGAACGCGCTTATCTCAGGAACTGCTAAACCGATTTGAAAAAAATATTTCTGTTCATAAAGATGAAATAAGAAAAAATTTGCGCACGGGCGGGACTTGAACCAGCAACCTTTTGGCAGACCGGGCCAAACGCTCTTACCAAAACATTATATATTTCTGTGTTGGATAGCTAATTTATCGAGAAAGGCTTAAGGATATTAAACATGACGCTGCGACGGGAGGGGAGGGAGCAAACTCAAAACGCGCGGACGAAGTCGCGGGGGACCGCTAGTCATTCATAAAGATGAAATAAGAAACCAAAAATTTGCACACGGGCGGGACTCGAATCAGTTCTTCTGGCTAACCGGGCCAAAAGCTCTACCAATTCAGCTATCGTGCTGTCTGTCCGACCTTGCGAAATTTGTGGTTTCTTATTGATACTCGTACGTCATTATGCGTGACGTTTAGCGCCATCTACCCGTTTGTTTATGCAACATTGAGCCAAGTAGTTATTTTTTACAGATTAAATTCAACTTGAAAATTGAGGACGCTTCGCTATCTAATGTTTTAGAATGTTTTAAACAGTCACAGTGTCATATTTTATATTCATAAAGATGAAATTAGAAACTAAAAATTTGCACACGGACGGGACTTGAACCAGCAACTGTTGCATAAACAGACGGGTAGATGGCACTAAACGTCACGCACAATGACGTACGAGTATCAATAAGAAATCACAAATTTAGCACGGTAGCTCAATTGGAAGAGCGTTTAGCCCGGTTAGCTAGAAGTTGCTGGTTCGAGTCCCACCCATGTGCAAATTTTTGGTTTCTTGTTTCATCTTTATAAATATAAAATATGACGTTGTGAGTGTTTAAAACATTCTAAATCATTAGGGGTGTATGAGTTTAATTTAATAATAATAATAATAAATAAATATCCTTTGGACATTCCCACACATCGCCATCTAGTTCCAAAGTAAGCTACTCAAAGTTTGTGTTATGGGTGCCAGACAACGGATATAGGTAATACTTAATAGTAAATTATGATACAAGTGTGCTAAGTTGACCATTATATACAAGGCGATATTGTGTGCGCACGAGCGAAAGCGAGTGCGCAAGCGAGTTTCATACGACGTTTTTCAACACACTTGCCATCAATCCAAACTTTGTCACACCATAGCCGACAGCTATTTACGAAAAATGGCGCGTTGTTTTTTTTCTTGCCGCGAAACCGATGCGCGCGCAAGGCTAAGGCGCGAACTATATTGGCCGACAGCCAAGATCGAAAATGTAATAATTCGTTCTTTAAAAAACAAATTACAGAAAATTTTAAATGAATTTGAGTTATTTTTAGTAATAAAGATGAATTTACCATTTATTGAAATAAATATCATAGTTACTGTTATTTTTCGCATAAATATTGTTTGTTGCTAAAATAAAAGTTACAACCCGACTAAATTATATCGCTTCATCTTCTTACTTACGACTTGGTACTAGGGTACAAATGTGAATTGGTCGGGTTAATAAACTAAAGCCACTAGTGCAATAATATACTGAAAAAACACGCGTGTTTAATATCTATGATTATGTGCCAAAAATCGGTGGAATAAAAACGTCATTTTGCTCAAAGTGTGTTGAAAATACTTTTTTTTTGTAAATACATACATGATATACATAGAAAAACACCCAGACCAATACAAACATACATGTTCATGCACACAAATGCTGAGGACCTCCGTGGTCGTGGCTAGCACGCTGGTTTCAAGCGTTGCCATCTCGTGAGGTTCCGGGTTCGATTCCCGGTTGGGTTAATGTAGAAATTATAATTTTCTATATTGTTTCGGGTCTGGGTGTTGTGGTACCATCGTTGTGTCTGATTTCCATAACACAAGAGCATTGGCTACTTTGTTTGGGATCAGAGCAATGAGATAGGTGTCCGGCCGTCAGATCCGAGACAATATGACGAGAAAATAATGATTACTACATTGACCCGACCGGGAATCGAACCCGGATCTAGGAGTGGCGACGTCTTGAAACTACATCACGGAGGTCATCAATATAAAGAGAGTCCTATAAATGTCAATATTAAGACCCTTTACTTACTGCGACTTTTAGCAGTGATGTATTCGCATTCCAGTCCCGATGCAGTCGCAAAATGTCAACCTTTATATACAGCGCTACTTCTAGCATCGATGCGGTCGCGATGCTAACGCGCGTTAGCATCAATGCAGTCGCGATGCAGAAGCTGGAAATTCACAAATTATGTATTGTATTTTGGCGACTGCATCGATACTAACGCGCCTTAGCATCGATGCATAAATTAAATCTGCTCATTAGTGAGGCCCGATGCTATCGCCCGTTTTTAAAATGCGCTACAGCAACGATGCTAAAAGTGGGAGTGTGTAAGGGGTCTAAAAGTGGAATCTCGAATTCGCATTGTGTAAGGGGTCTAAAAGTTAAATTTGGGGGACGATCAGGCAACTCTACGTCGGCCATCTTGGAGGGCTGCGCGCGCGTGCACCTGCTGGCGTGGGGCGAGACGTACGTCACGACGGCGCCCTACGCGCACTGCAAGGGGATCGTCATCGGCACCCTCAGCATGGAGCTGGGGGGGAAGGTATTCATATTGTATCTTAGGGGCCGTTCAAGTATTACGTAAGCACTATAGGGGGGCGGGGGGGTCTTTGCTTTGCTTATTTTTGATGACATGGGGGTCGGGGGTCGGGATGGTGATTACGTCAGCAGACTGGCAGTAGTTTTTTTTTTCATATTGGCAACCCACACATTTTCGTTGTTTGAAAACCATTTCCATTTTCGGGGATACTTATAAATTATGAATACTTTAAGATCCTGTAGCCTGTTCTCAAATATACTCCCTCAAACATTTGAATGATAATATTACTGCTGATAAAGGAAAAGTTACAAAGTTAACAGATTTTTAGTAAAGTTTAAAGAAATTTTCGGGCTCACTTCGCTCGCCCCCCTTGGGTTTTGACGTTTTAGTCTTAAATTTATACTCGCCGTCATAAATCAATCTTAAACAATTGGTATACGGTATTTGACATCGCTTGCTTCGCTCGTGTAGTAGCTGGTAAAATTAAAGAAGGTTTTTGCGGTAGCTTTGCTTAATTTTTGCTTTTTCATTATTATTAGGTACAGCGTTTACGTAAGCGGAGGCGGGGGGAGTAAAAGCTTTGCTTACTTTTGCTGACATGGGGGAGGAGGGGGTAAACATTTGTCGTAAATCTGATTACGTAATACTTGAACAGTCCCTTATACACACACACACACACACACACACACACACTTTCATTAGTTTTTACTCGTTCATTACTTATTATTAAATAACACACGCATTTGTATCTTATATTAATCATGCGTTTTATCAATTTGCACCACAGCAAAGAGGGTACTCTTCTAATACAAGTTTATAATAAAACTTAAAAGAAGATGTACCATTTCATGTAATATTTACCTTGAAATAACAATAAAGATTATGATTATGATCTTGTATATAAAAGTAGCGGACCCAGCGAACTTTGCTTCGCCCCTAGCACTGTCCCGCTGAGTCCCGTAATTGTAACAGTTAAGCATTCCCGGCGAAATTTGTTTCGCCCTTAAATTACTAAAATGGCTATTAAAAAATAAGGGTTGATCGTAGAAGGGTGAAAATTGAGGGTTGTATGTATTTTTGTATGTTGTATCATAAAAAAATAGAAATTAAAAATTTTGTCCAAAAAATAATAATAAAAATTTAGGTGTGGACTACCCCTGACATTTAGGGGGATGAAAAATACATGTTGGCCGATTCTCAGACTTACTAAATACGCATATAAAATTTCATTAAAATCGGTCAAGCCGTTTCGGAGGAGTTTGGCAACTAAAACTGTGACACGAGAATTTTATATATTAGATATATTTACCTCATACAGGGTGTTGTTTTGGTCAGTAGCATCCAACTCGGGGATGATAATATGAGTTATGCTTATTAAAAAAAAAAACTTTAAATTCTGAGCAAGTTTTATACAAGAAACCTCTTTACAACATTCAAGAAAATTACAAAACGCATGGGAAAACTGGCAACCTAGCGCGTAGTAAGCGCTTATCTACGAAATACTACGCCATAGCTAGTAAGCTACGAAGAGGCTACCTGATGTTGGTAGTTTTGACTCGATCGCTGTACAGCATAAAATAATGAATTTTCGGGTTTTTTCCATTAAAAAAACAGTATCATTTGTATAGCCACCCCTGAGTCGCTCGTAGCTAACCAAAACAACATCCTGTATATAAAATTCTCGTGTCACAATGTTCGTTTCCGTACTCCGTAACGGCTTTACCGATTCTTACCAAATTTTATATGCGTATTCAATAGGTCTGAGAATCGGCAACTATCTGTTTTTCATACACGTCCCTAAGTGATAAAGGTTGTTCACCGTCAAACATTTTTTTTTAAATTTTGGACGAATTTTTTTGTTTTTATTTTTTTATAATGTAGCATTATAAAATACATAGCACCCTAAATTTTTACTTTTGTATCACCAACCCCTATTTTTTATAGCCATTTTAGTAATTTGATCATTTTTCGTCCCGCTCGATAACTGATCAATTATAGTGTTTTTCTTAATTTTTAAAATTACGAGGCTGCGCGAGACGGGGCCGGGGCGGGACGATGCTAGGGGCGAAGCAAAGTTCTCTAGGTCCGCTAGTTTTACTATAACCTTGTCTACGTGCTGTTTTTTTAACACCTCTATAGCCCGCATGGCAATTCAGATTGCCATTGCTTCCTGCAGACGATATTGACTCTTATTGTTAAAGTATTACGTTTCGTGCCAACTTCAACTGAATTAGGGGTCCACTTACTTACTTACTTCCATTTAGCCAAAGTACCACAATATTTTGTTGACAGCAAAGATAAATTTATTTCTAAAACTGCTAGTTTGATTTCGTTCAAACCAATTTTTGTTGAAAATATTTGTAAAGCAATGCATCGTGGATGCATTACATTACAGCATTTTTTTTCATTTTACCACTTTGGAAGCGTCTATCTCACAAATATTAGAATTTTAGAAAAAAAGTTTTCAGGAACCTCAATGTCATTACAAGAGACCTATCTATAGATACCGCACAGGCATAGGTTTAAGTAGATTTTGATTTTAGTTCCATGTATAAGAGCCCACAATTTTTATTATTTTTTGTATGAGAATCGTGAAGCGGTTAACATAATACATCTACCTAATAAGTTTCAACTATGTAATGCTAATAGTTTCAGAATGAAGTGGCTGTGACATACACACCGGCAGACAGACGTGACGAAACTATAAGGTTTCCTTTTTTTGCCATTCGGCTACGGAACCCTAAAAATGGCGTTATTTTCAGACATTTTTGATTCGTTTCAGGTCCATGTGATGTGTCCAGACACGGGCTACCAGGCTGACATAGAATTCAAATTGAGGGTGAGTTCTTTATGACACATACACATACATATCATGGCAAATCATTTAACTATTCATTGTTGTGTAAAGGAGGTGGTGGGGAAACTCGAATCGATGACAGCGCTCGCTGTGATAAAAAAGAACAACTTTGGGGGATGTCTGTGACCATTTCTCTAGCAATTTTAGTACAAAATTTTCAAAAATATAAGGTCATGTCATTTTAAGTGATATTTAAAGAGCTGATTCAGCACAATAAATGGAACATTTTTCGTAGAAAACACTGGGTTTTTATACGCTAGTTTTTGAGAACATTAAAGATTAAAGTAATTATTTTTTTAGTAATTTATTTTTTATTAATGAAGTATGTGATTAAAGAAAAAGAACGATTGGGCATTGAATTGAGAGAGTTGAAGCCGATGGAGTAGATAACTTTTAAAGTCGTCAGGGTGCTGTTTAAAAAATAATTTAATTTTCTTTGTTATAGAACAAAAAAGATAGTGTACTGCTTTGATAATGTATACAAATACACAGTTAAAATATCATTTAAAACGATTTGACCTTATATACATAATGCACCGGCCATTATATTGTATTAATAAGTAAAAATCGACACTATAGAAAAAAGAAATCGGAAAGAGTAAATAGATGATCAACATTTCATTGCAATAATTTAGGGATAATTACAGCCTTCGTGGTATAGTAGCTAAGCACGCTTAGTTTCAAGGCGTTGCCGCTCCGAGGTCCCTGGTCCCGGGATCGATTCCCGATAGGATTAATGTAAAAATCATAACTTTCAACATTGTCTCGGGTCTGGGTGGTTGTGATACCACCATTGTTCCTGATTTCCATAACACAAGTGCGTAAGCTACTTACTTTGGATTCAGAGCAATGTGTGATTGGTGTCCAATATTTATTTAATTACCTTTCGTAATGACAGCTAACTATTTGTCATTTCAACGTCCCCCAATAGTTGTTGCGCTGTCGTTGCGAAGAAATAACGCTCTTCATAAATAAACAAACAATAGTAGTGTAGGTGACTACATTTTTCTTATGGAATATCTAAACTAATATTGTAAAGCTGATGACTGTTTATTTATTTATACGCGTTAATCTCAGGAACTACTGGACCGATTTTAATATTTTTTTCTTGTGTTGGATAGCTTATATATCGAGGAAGGCTTTAGGATATAAAACGCTACGTCGAGATAGGATGGAGCAAACTAAAAACGCGCGGATGCAGTCGCGAGGGACCGCTAGTTAATGTTTTACTGTGGCTCAGTAAAACAACCGTTTAAGAGGGTACCATAAAACAATTTGTTTCATTAAGTACCTTAAATCAACATTAGCTCGTAATGGAGACTATTGTAATAATGCGAAAAATATAGAAATAAGGAGAAGAGATTTTTCATTTCTAAATAGTAAAGCTGGCTTATCTGCTGTGTGGATTCCGTACGTTTTTATTTTTGGCAGTATATATTAGTTCATATTACAAAATAATATACAGGGTGGCCCAAACAGTGACGTCCAAAATTTTTTTTTGGAAACCTTATATCTAGGGTTGTCCAAATATACCCTATGTATGTTAGCCGATTTTTTGTAGTTTTCGAGATATATATTTTTTTCGCATACTTTAGGAATTTTAAAATAAATAATTCCTCCACTTTTTATGGTGCTATGTCGGTTTTAAAAAAATGCAATATGACTCTTATAAATGAAGTTTACTTAAATAAATAAATAAATATCATTTGGACATTCCCACACATCGCCATCTAGTCCCAAAGTAAGCTACTCAAAGCTTGTGTTATGGGTGCCAGACAACGGATATAATACTTAAATACTTTTGGTTTGTACATACATACATGATATACATATAAAACACCCAGACCAATACAAACAGACATGTTCATGCACACAAATGTTTGTATTGTGCGGGAATCGAACCCGCACCCGCTGCGTAGTAGGCGAATTCTCAACCACTTCACCAGACAGGTCGTCGATAAAATAATTAGATACCTAAAACTAAGACTAACAAAAATTTCAAAAAAATTGAACAAAAATGTCTCGAAAACTACAAAAAATTGGCTAATATAAATATGGTATATTTAGACAGTCCTGGATGTAAAGCATCCAACAAAAATTTTGGACGTCACCGTTTGGACCAACCTGTATATAAACGACATATTAAAATTATATCTACTAAACGTATATATACGACATATTCAAATTATATCTACTAAACTCGTCGATTCGAGTCGTAATACAAAAAATACTTTTATATTTATTCAAAAACTTATATGAGTATTTTTTAGAAAAACCTACACTAAGAGATCACAATTTCTTTCCACAGTCGTTCCTAGGCGGTTCGGACCAGACGAACGCCATATCCGGCCGGATAAAGAAAGGGAAAGACACCATAGCTACGGTGGAAGGGTACTGGGACGGCAAGATCGATATCAAAGACAAGAAAAGTGGGGTGAGTACAGTATTTTTATTATCTTGCATCAATTTGCTTGCATCGTTTTCGGCTTAAGTTAAATCTACTATGACTTAATTACAACCTGAGGTGGAATTGTGTAAATCGATCGTATCGTTTTGACAGTTCAAAACGTACGGTATGATCTGTCAAACGGCAAAGAAGTAGGTGCAAAAATGAACTGTATTGACACGAAACGGACGAACACGGGGAGTGAGCGGGGAAGCGGGAGGTAATTGACACGTTTGACAGGATTAAAATGTTTTTGTTTCTTATGGTCAGAAGAAGGTTGTTATGAAAGAAAATTGAGCTGGTGGACCGTTTTCATGATTTTTATTTTATTAAATTCGTCACCTTCCCCGGCGGGATGGGGACGAGGATGGAACAAAGTTCGCTGGGTCCGCTAGTAAACAATAAAACCCATTGAAAATATATACTTTTTTTTAAGGAAATCTTTAAAAAGTATACATGATTATTAGAACATGTTCGAAAATATACCACATTTTAAACGCAAATAAATGATTATGATTATGAATAAAACACAGGGGAAAATCGAGAAATCACTTGTAGAGATTTAGCTACACTCGTTCAGGTAACCGTATTTTTAAAGATGTCAGCGTTAGTTCTGATTTTCGCAACCGGCGAAAAGATCCACGTCGCACTGTATAGTATAACTCATTCCCTTTTTTATAATTGACAACATTTCAAAATTTTTTTACACATTTAATTTTTTTCCTTAAAGAATTTCAAAAATGAAGGCACCCATATTTTTTCATTTTCATTTCTTTTCAGTAATTTCTCAAATAATAATTGTTTCAAAACTCTCCATTCTAAAAGAGCGTAAGTACATGAGGTTGGATGTTACGAGGTCACGTCTTAGCTATATTCAATTAAAACAAATACGTTTATAGTGTTGTGGTCGGTATCAATTGTAGAATTAAGATGCCGATATCAATGGTATTTCCATTAATTTTACTTTATTAAGTTACATTACCTGTTTCGTATTATGCAAACAGAAATTAAACAAAGCTAACATAGCATCTTCTTCTTCTAACATAGTATCAGAAATATCTTTTCTAATTTAATATTAAGTTTTATGATGTCTAAAACTTTCTCAAATATTTTCTTATAACTACAAATATCAATCATATTTCGAATGAGGAATTATGATAAATATTTCGTATCTAAACTAAAAAAATAATTTGAATGCAATTTATTTTTTATTAATCTACAATTAACCACATCGTAAATTATCGAAATTGTCCAATCGGAAACAACAACAACACTAAATGTCAAAGTGACAGCTGACAGAAAGCTCAAAGTTCAACAGCAATTTTTTTTCTGCTTAAAATGTGATTGCAAAGGCCTAACCCTGTGAAATGACAACTTCTATGTTCTTTTTAGTCTTTTTCATTTAACCTTAAAAAATAAAGCGCAAAAAATCTGAAAGATTGTTTAACGTGTTTAGAATCGCTAAGTCTTAAATGGTTTTCAAATTTTCATACCTTTTTAGAAATGAAATGTTGTCAATTCTCTTTCTGAATGTAATCTTTCGTAGGTAAATAATAATAAAATCTCTCCTCGGGCGTGTCGGAACCTTCTAACCGAATGGATGAGAGTGAAGGCACAGAGAGTGATCACACATCTACATAATATAATACACATATAATATCTCCTATGTACCTGGCCTACCTCTATTGATAAGGGCCGCCATTACCGAAAATTGGTAGGAGAATATTATTTATATTGTCATCAACAATGTATTGTCTATGCCAACAGGAAGAGAGCAACCTCCTCGACGTAGCAATACTGAAAGAACAACGAATGACCAGATACCTCATGAAGATTGACAACCAGCAAGAGTACGAGTCGCAGAGGCTATGGATAAAGGTGTCCGAGGCCATCGCGAATGATGACCAGGTTCGTTCGTTCATTCATTCGCTCCTTCGTTCATTCATTTGTTGTCTCTTTTTTTGTGTGTTTGTTTTTCTTGTCCATCTAGAATTCAATCACATAGTTCTTCAGAACTACAAATAATTAGTATTTAAATGTCAAAAACCTATAAAATTTGCTCATTTCAAGGGATTGTTACTTAGAAAACATACAAATTAGTACAGAGTACTAGTACGAGATAAGAAATTTTAAGATATTAAAATCACTTTACGATGGCTAACTATAATATTCACATTTTATTTTTTGGAAATATGTAGGTTTTCCACAGCGACCGATCACAAGCATCCAGTTTGATTCTGCGATCTTTACAAGGTCTCTGGTCTATCTTGTTGGTAGACGTCCTACACTGCGTTTTTGGGCGAACAGTCTCAAATCTTGAACTTTTGGGGAGGTCTATCTTCAGCAGTGGACGTCCTTTGGCTGCTGATAGTGGTGATGATTATGTTGGTTTATAAATTTATGAAATATATTTAATTATAATGTCACTTCAGATCGCAGCAACAGAACAAAAGACAATAATAGAGGAAGCTCAGAGGTCTCGCGCGCGAAACCTGACGTCTCCCTGGGTGCCTAGGTTCTTCCATAAAGAGCTGCACGTGCAACCACCTGACGGTAAGATATCAACCTTAATGCTATACAGATAAATCACAATTTGCGTAAATAGCCGCTATTAAATAAATAATAATAATAAATATCCTTTGGACATTCCCACACATCGCCATCTAGTCCCAAAGTAAGCTACTCAAAGCTTGTGTTATGGGTGCCAGACAACGGATATAATACTTAAATACTTTTTGTTTGTAAATACATACATGATATACATAGAAATTATATTAACAGCGGCTTAATTTATGTTATTATAATATTACGTTACTAATGTTTTCAACATAATGAACTTCTATGGGACTAAAATCTCAATTTAACAATCAATTGTTTAAACATGTTGTATAAAACGTTTACGTTAATTTTTCGCAACTGCAGGTTAAAGTTAATTGATAAGAAAACCATTTTGTTTCAAGTTAGAGATTTCTCGATATTTCGGAAAATTTTGCATTAATTTAAAACCGTTAAATTTCTCGGAATTGTATAGTGTTGTATTAACTTATTTCGTCAGGTATTGATGCCAGCTGTCACCCCCTGTAGTATGTCGTATTATTTCCTGGAGACCCTGTATGCATATAATAAAGGTCATCAATAATTTTGGACTCAAACAATTTTGGCACTATTTTGGGGCCAGTGAAAATAAGTTTGCAATAGTTTCATTTACATTGATCCCAAGAACAAATGTGTGGCCGGCTTTTCACAACAAATAAGTAGGTTTTTATAAAAAGCTGCTGCTAATTTTAACTGCCTGACCAAACGATCGCAGAATGTTTTCGTCAAACTTCAAAAGATCGCCAAAACCTCCCAGTGTCGTTCAGATTAAGTTATCGTTCTGTCTATCATGTTCACCATTATTTTAGTACGATATTGAACGTAAATATGCACTATTATATAATTTGATTTTTAATTATATCGGAAAATTTGACATTTAGTAGGCGGCCACTTTTTCTAAATTTTAAAATAGTGTTGTTTCTAAATAATCGAAAATTTAAATTTCATTCCATGATTGACTTTAATTGATTATAAACAATATTTAAATAAAGGCCGGACACTTTTGGACCGCACCTCGTACATGTATTTTAATAATAATGAGTAAAATCACATTATTGAAAATTCATAATTCACGTTCAATTAATCGCGTACAATTGAATTGTTCCAACACTATTGGTTCTACGCTTGTAAAATGAAATAATAAATAGTTCGATTGAAGCTGTCATTCTGGTCTAAATAATTAAAAATCAGTGTATAGTTTATTTCAGCAACCACGTATCTAATTCTTTTTTTTTACAGGTGTCATCGATCAGGGATGGAGATATAATCACGTCAATATTAAGTAAGTTATTAACTTGTTAATGCATAAATACTGTTGTATATTAGTGATGTAGCTTAATCAAAAAATATACATTATTTCAGTCAAATAGTAAGTGAGTCTTATCTTATTCATGCGTCTTTCACGTACCTTAATTTAAGTTAATGAACGAAACTAAGATTTCAGAGAAATATTTTGCTATTATTTGGTGTACGATAGCTTTAAACTATGTAAAAGTTATCGCAATGTTTATCCAATTACAAAGCAAGAAATTATTGCCTTTTGGGGTTTTGTAACTGAATGGCAAATAAAAAACCCTTATAGTTTCGTCCAGTCTTTCTGTCTGTTTGTCTGTCTGTCCGTCCGTATGTAACAGCCACTTTATTCTGAAACTATTAGCATTACACACATAAAACTTAGTAGAAAGGTGTATCCCGGTAACCGCTTTACGATGCTTATACAAAAAATAAGAAATAATGACGTTTAAGAGGGGCTCCTATACATGGATCTAAAACAAAAAGCAACTTTTTTTCTCAAACCTATGTATGTGGGTTAGTCAATGGTAGGTCTCTAAAATGACATCGAGGTTCCTGAATATTTTTTTTCTGTAAGTCTAACATTTGGGAGATATACGCTTCCAAAGTGGTACAATCGGCGTCCCTCCCCCTTGAACTTTTGAACGAAGCAAGTAATAATTTTGAAAAAAATATGGACAATGGTAGTGCTTTACAAATACTTTCAACGAAAATTTTGGTTTGAACGAGATCGAACTGATAGTTTTTGAGATATAGCACATTTTCAGCAACCGCAAATATAACTTTGTCTTTAATACAAATATTATGAAAAACAAAAGTGATTTTTGCTGTAAACAAAATATTTTGGTATTTTGGCTAAGCAGAAAAAAGCGGAACCCAAATGTAGTTAAAGTTGTTACAAACCTCCGTGCGCAAGTCCGACTTATATTTGGCAGGTTTTACAGCATATTTACCCCAAGCTACAAATGATGATTGTCGTGTCTTTTCTAGCCCATGGCAAACGGACGAGCTCTTAGAATACGAGGACGAGTTCGTCATCAGCTCACTGCGTGGGTCGGGCCACCGCGCAGGCGCGGCATCGGCTCGGGAGACGTCGCGCCGCGCGTCCGACTCCGACAGCCGCGACGAGCTCGCCAAGCGCGCCAGCAAGACCACTACGTGAGTGCTCGATCTTATGCGAGTAGCTATAAGATTCAAAATCGTCTAGGTCGTCGCGACGCGCAGCTCCTTGGTGTGTATGCAAGCCTGGTACTTTCAGAAGGGTCTATGGCGCAGCGTTTGAAATTCAAACGCGATGCGGTGTGTTGTGGACCTCCTTGGTTTGTATGATAGCCTGGTACTAATCTAGTGTTTTCAGGAGATGATTGCTTCATATGTTTGGCAGCCAACGACCTCCTAGTTTGTTTGTGATCCTGGTACTTGCCTAGTGTCTATAAGCATTTTAGCAGCTCGTGTTAGAAACAACCTCTTAGTTTCTATGTAAACCTGGTAGTTCCAGTGTCTGGTTGGATGCCTGATGGTGCTTGGATCCTTCAGGGTCATCTTCATTCATTCTTCAGTTCTTGTTTGGTAAATCTTGAGTGTCTAATCGGTAGTATGATAAGTGACTATGGCTGCTGAAGACTCGTCAACAGTTCACTGTGTGGGTTGGACCACCGCGCGGGCGCGGTGCCGGCGCGGGAGCCGTCGCGCCGCGCGTCCGACTCCGACAGCCGCGACGAGCTCGCCAAGCGCGCCAGCAAGACCACCACGTGAGTACACGACCTTATGCAAGTAGCTATAAAGTTCAAGATTGCTTGAAGATAGCTCCAGAGCGCCGCGAGGCCGCTTCGCGGCTCTTCGGCGTATATGCTACCCTAGTACTTTCAGAAGTGTCTAGAACGAGCGTTTGAAATTCGAGAGTGACAGTAGATCTTTTAATAGCACATAACCATTGACAAGTAAGTACCTACCCTTCTTGTTCCAGAGAGTCTACAGGCTACTTCCCCAGCTTAAAGACAACCTCTTAGTTCTTATAACAGCCTGCCACCTCAAGTGTCGTCAGTATTGGTTTGATGGATAGTGTCTATCTCTTTCAGAGTCATGAAAGAGACTCAGAGACTAAAGAACCGGACTAGACCCAAAGGTCTAGTTTCTTTAGAATCCAGGATGTAAGCGGTTCAGGATCTTTCTAGACTTAACCTAATTAGTAGCCTTGGGACTCGTATTAGTAGTGTGTCAAATGGCATGGCATGATGAGTTGCTTTGGCTGGTGCAAGGAAGATAAAGACAGTAGTCTGCTCGTATGCCTGGAATACGAAGACGAATTCTTCATCAGTTCAATGCGCGGGTCGGGCCACCGCGGCGGCGTCCGACTCCAACAGCCGCGACGAGCTCGCCAAGCGCGCCAGCAAGACCACCACGTGAGTGCACGACCTTATGCAAGTAGCTATGAGGTTCATAATCGTCTGAAGTTGGTACTAGGTCGTCGCGACGCGCAGCTCTTCGGTGTGTATGCAAGCCTGGTACTTTCAGGAGTATCTATAGCGAGCATTTGAAATTCGAACGTGTCGCGGCGTAGTGAGTGAGACTTTGCATTTATAGTAGCCTGGTACTTCTGAAGTGACTGTAGGTCTTTCAAAAGCACATAACCATTGACAAGTAAGTACCCATCTTGTTCCAGAGAGTCTACAGGCTACTTCCTCAGCTTAAAGACAACCTCTTAGTTCGACGTCAGTTTCGGTTTGATGGATAGTGTCTGTCTCTTTCAAAGTCATGAAAGCCCGGTACTTTAGATATAGTTTCTTTAGAATCCAGGATGTAGGTGGTTCTGGATCTTTCTAGACCTAACCTAATTAGTAGCCTTGGCGCTCATATTAGTAGTGTGTCGAATGGCATGGCATGATGAGTTGCTTTGGCTGGTGCAAGGTAGATAAAGACAGTAGTCTGCTCGTATCCTTAAAATACGAGGATGAATTCATCATAATTTCACTGCGCGGGTCGGGCCACCGCGGCGGCGTCCGACTCTAACAGCCGCGACGAGCTCGCCAAGCGCGCCAGCAAGACCACCACGTGAGTACACGACCTTCAAATTCGTCTGAATGTGGTACAAGGTAGTCGGGACGCGCAGCTCTTCGGTGTGTATGCAAAACCTGGTACTTTCTAGTAGTTAGGGAGGCGAATAGGGGAATTTTCGGTAATACTCGAGCGTGGCAGTTTAAGATATGAGAGATACCTTGGACCTAATAGAACAACCTTGTAAAGTATTTAGCTCTGTATGTAGTGACGCGCGCCTAGGATAGACGATCAGATTAGTAAAAAAAAATCGATAGTCTGTAATACTCGAGCGCGTCAGATTAAGATATTGGGGGTTGATTTTAGTGTTTTACAACTAAATTTAACTAATCTGACGATAAGTCCTTGACGCCGCCGAGTTATAGGGTCGCGAAATTGTAAAAAAAAAAAACGTTAATCCGGCATTCTCGAGCGCGATTTTTTTTATTTTTATTTTGAAGAATATAATCTAAAACGTACTAAAAATACAAAATCTGCCGGTTTCCGCATGACCCGGAGTGTGGAGGAGCCATTTCGTCTTCCGAAAAACGCGTTGCGGCATATAAGTCGCGAACGATACATTTTACAAAAAAAAAGTTTAAATAAACAAAAAAGGTAATTTTATTTTACACAAAAAAGGTCTCTTTACATTTTTGTCCAAAGTTAAAACTTTTTGACTTGAAGCTTCATAAAATCTCAAATTTCCGTTTTTTTGAGTATATCTTGAAAACTGAGGGTGTTAAAAAAATGATATGAAATAACGATGATTAAATTATGTTACTTTAATCTCAAAAAAAAATTATTTTCTAAAGCTTCTCGACAATTTTCGTGGACTTGGAAAAGGTTCCGCGTATCTGTATACAAAAGTATTATTATCTGACGCGCTCGAGTATTTCAAAAAAACTATTTTTTTTTGCATTTTCAAAAATTCATCGTAACTTATGGTCACGCCTAAATCGTCAGTTTTTTTTAAGGGAGCTTCCTTGGGGCCTACTTAACACCCCTTCCAAAAATCTGACGCGCTCGAGTAATTTTTTTTTTTTTTGCATTTTTGACTACTTTATATGCCTACCCCCACCACGCAAACCGGCAGATTAGTATACCGTTGTTATCAGAGGCACTTGGAGCATACGTAGTATGAATATCTGACGCGCTCGAGAATGCCCAAGTAACTTGTTTTTTTTACATTTTTGAAAAACCGTACACGCCAAACCCACCGCTAAAATGGTTTTTACCATACGAGCTTTTCTTTTCGAAATTATTTTATCTTTCGATTTTGATAGGTCTCGACGGCGCCGTTGAATTACGCCATTTAGCTACCTCGCCTCCCTAACTATAGAGTGTATATAGCACAGCGTTTGAAATTCGAACGCGATGCGGCGTCGTATGAACTCCTTGGTTTGTATGATAGCCTGGTACTTATCTAGATTATTTTAGGAGATGATTGCTGCATTTGTTTGGAAGCCAACTTGTTTGTATGTGATCCTGGTACTTGCCTAGTGTCTATAAAGATTTTAGCAGCTCGTGTTACAAGCAACCTCTTAGTTTCTATGTAAGCCTGGTAGTTCCAGCGTCTGGTTGGATGTCTGATGGTTTCTTTTGAAAGGACCTCCTCAGAGTCATGAGGGCCTGGAACTTGTGGCCCAGTTTCATTAATATACGGAAATTTATGATCATGTTTTTCGATCTTTCTAAAATAAATAATAATAGAATTAGGGCTGATTTTTCAATAGTCGGATAAGAAATATTCATCGAACGAAATACTATATGGCAAATTTGAAAACGTCTCATAATTTTCAGCAATCATACGTAACAGACATTTTTTTAAAATCTTTCGCTTTATAATTGACCATTAGACAATTACAAAATCGGCCCTTAGACAATATTTAAGAAGAAATATTGCTAACTTTATATTTCTCTTCTCCCATAGACGAACCCTCAAACAAACGCTATACTCGATCGACACAGCGCTCCGCGACCACACACACGCGATCGAACGCCTCCAAAGAACCGTGGAATCTATGAACGAAGGGCAGAAAACATCAGGTTTCCGCCCCCAAAACGTGGGCAGGATACCAGCGACGACGCACTCCTGGGATCTCTTCGGCGGCTTCGTGTTGGCTGTGGTGTTACAAGCGTTACTGAATTGGCTTTTCTATCATAAAGACTGAATAGGTGAGCTGTCGTTTGTTTTTATAAGTCGCTTAGAAGGGTCGTTTAGTTGCCGTTTTAATGGTTTTGCTGATGGCGAGCGTGGTGGAGTTAAATGGTGTGACTAAGGCAACGGTATGGTTAGTTATGAAAATGCAGGATCACCGAATCATATAAAAAAATATATAAGACCATAAATACCAACCGCTAAAGTCTATTTTTCTTTGCTTGGCGAATTCTGTAAAGGGACCGTTCAAGTATTACGTAAGCAGATTTATGACAATTATTTACCCCCTCCTCCCCCTTGTCAGCAAAAGTAAGCAAAGCTCTTACTCCCCCCTCCTCTGCTTACGTAAACGATGTACCTAATAATAATAATAAATAAGCAAAAATTAAGCAAAGCTATCGCAAAAACTTTCCATAATTTCCATTACCTACAACACGAGCTAAGCAAGCGATGTCAAATATCGCATAACAATTGTCTTAGATTGATTTATGACGGCGAGTATAAATTTAAGACTGAAACGTCAACGCTCCCAGGCCGCAGTTTGTGCATCTTTTATCTAAACGAAACTTTTACCGAAAATGGGTTTGTTTTTTAAACAACGACAATGTGTGGGTTGCCAATATGAAAAAGAAAATACTGCCGGTCTGCTGACGTAATCACCATCCCGGCCCCCCGACCCCCATGTCATCAAAAATAAGCAAAGCAAAGACCCCCCCGCCCCCCTATAGTGCTTACGTAATACTTGAACGGCCCCAAACTGCCTTGATATTTAAAATAAGATTAACGCAAAACACACAACCTACACAGTTTATTCATCTTTGAACGCTGAGATCTTTTTCAATCTAATAGCTATCAATTATTCGCTGATATTATTTTAAAAGTTATAAAAAGATTGTTTGTAAAATTCGCTAAGCAAAAGACTTTTCGGTAATTAAAGCAAAAAAAAACTGACTTTAACACAACCCTACTTCATCATAGTAGTATTGTTTTAATATTTTCACAAAAAGTATTCACACCAATGGCAGGCCATTATAAAGTTAAAGGATTTTCCTGCTGCACCATACCATACCATGACCATGCTAGGAACATGTCAGTAGGGCTTGTTAACGATACCAAATTCACACTATAATTATCGTTAGATAACGATATTCTCATAAAGTTTCAATTTTAACCGTTACACCGGTAACGGTAGTTTAGTATTGAATCCAGTATAATAATGTTTACAATTAACGTTAAAAGTATTGATACTTTTATCGTTACTTAAAGCAATATTGCTATCCGGCGAGCTGTTTGGCAAAATGGCAACATCGTCAGCCAGTAGATAGATGCAAACACACGGTTTGGTTTCGCAAACACGTGCTTCGTGTTTATTGACACGTTTTGTTAATTTTATTGTAGTATAAATAATGATAACGGTATTCTTAACGATACTTGTAGTAATCATTTAGTATCGTTATCAAGCCCAGACCATGGTAACATTATCACTTACCGATAAAATTGTCGATCAAAGGTCATCCTAGCAGGAGCGTAGCTAGCGCCGTATCTGCCGTATAAATTATACAGGACCCCAAATTGCGTAAACAATAATTAATAGATAATAAGCGAATAAAAAATAACTTAAGAACTTCGATGGGACACAAGTGACATACCAACAATCATAAGCGCCGTCAACATTAACATCAGCATCAACTTTTGTGATTTTCTTGTTTGTTGAAATTGTAACGCTATTTAAGTTTTGAAGGTCAAACCATATTGGAAAAATAGATTTTCAAAGTGGGCGCTTACTAAATAAGCTAAGGAACATCTCATGTACGTAACGAGCCGCGCCGCGGCCCGCGAATGTAAATCTAGCGTTAAAAAATCTGGATAAATACTAAAAATAGTAATAATAATATGCTTTTTTTGTGAGAAATCTTTACGCATGATAAGGGCCTCCAAACAAGATTTATACAAAGCACGCTACGCCCCTGCATCCAAGGTATCCTTACCAAGTATAACGTTACCTTTGCCATTAACGTTATCTTCGTCTGGCGTAGGTAACGATACCTGACTTTTAACGGTATTCAAAGCCCTACATGTCAGACACGAGAAGCAACACGATACTCTCTGCCTTGCCCACTGAACGGATTGACAACGTTCTGTCTCACCGAGAATGGCGCAATTTCACTCGGTCGATAAATTCCGCATGCGAAGTGCGAGAGATTTCTGGAACGTGTGACACAGGGCATCCAATCGGGGAACCGTTTTCATCAGTCGATATTGGACCGCATGCGGGGAGAGAACATCATCGCCAGTTGTTAACGAGAGTGGCACTGACACGTTCTTGCCATGGATTATCTTATTCATATTCATTTATTTTCCAACTAAGTGTTACATAAATACATCAATTAATGTTATGTAGAGTAATTTTGACTTTTTGTGGCTTATTGAAGAAGAAACTATACCTAAGCAAAGATTAACATTTTTAACAAGTTTTAACATTTGCGAATCCAATAAGCGATCAGTCATTTTGAACAGTGTCCTTCTAATCCAACAAGCGCACGTATAAAATATTTGATTCAAGACCCGCAAGCAAGCTGTATTTCGACTGATGAATTTCATTGGTCTATAGCACGGTCGGTATAATGCGTGCGGGGAATCCCCGCAGGCGTTGTACCGAACGCGTATCGACTTGCAACTTGCATTGGTCTTTATCTTGCATGCGGGGAGTCCCCGCATGCTGTATACCGAAGCAGTTATCGATTAATGAAAATGCACCAGAACGCATTTTGCCGGTGCCGACACGCTCCATGCATGGCACGCTACGGTATTGGTCGGTGACAGAACGGTCTAGTGTCAACTTTGTCATTTTTTTTTGCCTGACATGTTCTTAGAACGGTCCTGTTATGCTACGGTGTTGTGGGCTACGGTGTTGGTCGGTGACATGACGTAATGGTCTAGTGTCATAGTTGTCATTTTTTTTTGACTGACACGTTCCAAGCACGGTCCTGTTATGCTACGGTGTTGTGGACAAAAGTCTTCAATCTCACTACGCTTGCTATCCGACAATGCATTGTTCTGATTTCACACTTACCAGCAAGTCGATCTATATTTGACGAAAATCTGAACTTATGACAGATTTGCTTGAAGATTCTAATGAGAAATCGACTACGCTAAATCATACCTTGATTGTATACAAATAAGGAATTAAGTATCTTAATCACGGTTGCGTAAAAGTGATGAAATCGGCAAAAAGTTGCTAAGTTATTGGCAAGCGAATTTATTGCAATATTCGTAACGCATGATCAAATTCAAAGTAAAAAAATATATTTAATTTAGGACACTTAATGCCACTTATGAGTCGACCATTGATGAGCTGACCATTAGCTTTTTTAACATTTCTGAAAAATATGAAGATATTCAAATAAATATCATAAATCGTTTATACATATACAAAGAATGGAATTTACCATGTATTTAAAAGAAAGAAAAAAAATGTTTATTTATAAAAAATACTAAATATTGTTTTACAAAATATATATTAATTATTGCATGCTGTGACGATACTGCGATGACTTCTCGTTTGTCCAAAACATAGCAACAAAGAAACTGCATTTAAAAGCTTTTAGGCCGGTTTCTGAAGTGCTTTTTCAGCTATGATTGATATATCCATTTAAATAGGTTTTTGACATGAAAAACCTCAATTAAATATTTTTTATAAGAATTAGAAGTCACTTATTTTTGGTAAAACGAAAAAAAATAATTTTATTTGATTTTGCATCCCAAAATAATCTTACTATAAATTTCTTATGAATTTAGTGATCCAGTGTTTTATAGTAAATAAAACTTATATATTAATTATAAATAATAAGCTGCAATTATATAAATAAACGAAAATTACATAGGCTCACCTACTATATTAAATAATGTAAAATATTTTAACGCTGTGATGATTTCACATTCTTTGAATTAAGCATCTTAAGTCTGGTGGTAATGTGCATGACAGCACCATTGAAGGATAAAAAGCAAATAATTTTAAGAATGTGTTATTTCCTCACTTCGTTATTTGATCATCGTTATAACTATAATGTTGCTGTGACTATAAATAAAATAATATATAATAATATTTTGCAATGTTCGAAATATTTAATGACTTTGTAATTTTCTTGTGTATACTATCCGTGTTTGTGATTTTATTGCTCTTTTGGTTGAAAAAAATGTATATAACATGGTTCTAAACAATAAAAACCCTACATTGTTACAAAATTTTAGAAATTAGAAGGACACTACACGACAGCAGTTTTGAAATGTAAAAATAAAAATGCCTAAAAATAAGTTGAACAAAATAAGTATCTTTGCGAGAACAAAACATTAGTATAAATAAAAAATACGATCATATTTTGTTTTTCAGTACTCATGGTACACATCGACCAAAATTAGTTTAAATAAATAAAATACACTTTGATGAAGATATTTTCGTGTTTGTTTGTGAGGTCTATAATCTATGATTGATTGATTTATTCCTACCTTAGTGACGTTATTGAGAATGATTGTTTTTATTTATTCCTGAAATTAAGAGTTTATTTATTTATACCTATATTTCACTTTTCTGCAAGGTTCTTTTGTAGGCTTTCACTGAATGTAGATTTCACTGTTTCAAACAACGATATTTTTTGAAGATTCATAGAAATCTGCCAAAGAAGAAACAAACAGATTTTTTATGGAAATAATAACGATTTTTATTAAATTAAGTTAATATTGTGCATAACGTTAAATAAAAATCAAATATTGAATTCACCATACATTTGACGCCCAATTTATCGCTTTCCATATTTGTCGATATAGTTTAATAAAATAATCAAATTTGAATTTAAAAAAATTAAATTATGAGAATAATAATATTTTTAAACGTTATCTTAAGTAAGATACTGAAATATAATCTTGGTAAATGGTGATGTTTAAAGTGATATTAGATGATGTCAAATTTTAGCGTTAATGGCAGGACTAATAATAATATTACCACCAAAAAGTTGCTTTCGATTTGGTGCATGGTTTTAAAAAAAGTTGAAAAATATTTTAATTAAACCCCATATGAAATTGATGACTCAGAACGTAAGAAAAGTAAGCTTTAAACACTTATACAGTGAACACACTATAAGAATGTAAAAAAATTCAACAATTTTGTGGTAGCATTTCATATAAATTGAGGCTAAAATTATACTGTTTTTACTTTCATTCAATTAATATAAACAAAGCTTTTTTCATGCAATATTGATAAAGGTGACTGAATTTAGGCGATATTTTTCGTTTGTTGCTATAAAAATTAAAATGGTGTTAAAGTTGACCCTAAGATCAAAATTCTAACATGTAAAACCAATTTAATTTTTTAAAGTTTTTTTTTTGTTTGTATTGCTTGCTGTTTTATAAATGAAAAAATAAAATCTTCATTTAGAACCAAAGTAATTTAATTGTTAAAATGTGCATGTGTACACTTAAATACAATTATTTATTTCCACCATTTTGATAATGTTGCAATAATATAATCTAATCACCACAACTTTTTAACTATGGCAATATTAAAACCATGATAGCGATTTAATGGTTAGTATGATGTTAAAATGAACAAATCTAGAGTGTATAAAGATTTGTGTACATATGAAAATATATATAGGTTATAAAACTTAATTTTTATTTTCATTCTCAATCGTAACGACAAATTCTGAGCGAAACGTTTACTTGCCAGAGCTTCTAGTGTTGATATTTTTATTTACTTATTAGTTCATTATAAAAAAATATATGACGAGTGGATAAAATCGACCAAAATATTTGCTCAATAGTGCCATTTGGGGCATCCTGTATAATAACTCACAGAGGCTTCGAACACTGTTACTTTTAGCAGCGATGCAGTCCCGATGCAGCCGCAAATGGTTCAACTATACACACTACTTTTGGTATTAATACAGTCGCGATGCTGTCGCGCGTTATTAACGATGCAGTGGTGATGCAGAAGCTGGCCATTGACAACTATCTTAATATTAGCAACTGTATCGATACTAAAGCGCGATAGCATCGAAGCAAACGCGCGACTGCATCGATACTAACGCGCGACAGCATCAATACTAACGCAAGACAGTACCGATGTCAAATATGTTCATTGCGTGAAGCTGGCTATTGACAACGGTATCTTAATATTGGCAACTGTGTTGATACTAAAGCGCGTTAGCATCGATGCAAACGCGCGACTGCGTCGAAACTAACGCGCGACAGAATCAGTTCTTTGCATGAGTCGTGATGTTTATTGGTGCTAAAAGTCGCAGTGTGTAAGGGGTCATAGTTAGCATGGACACACATATATGTACCGTATCTGGCACCTTTGACAATGCTACAAATGTATTTTTATATTAATGAATACACCTGAGTAGTGATTTCTTTTAAAGTCTTTATTAAATGTCTCTGTCCATATTTTATATAGTATAGCCTAAAGTGAGCTTGTTAGGAAACATAATTTTGATGTTGTATTTTCGTATTTGGTAAATAAATTAATAATGGAAGCCTGAATTACAGTAAAATATGTGTAGATTTTGATATTAAGAGCTTAAAATGTAACCTAAGTATTCACTAAAAAACAAGTTATAACAAAAGTTTAGACGCGATTCAATTTGGGTAATGTTAAAATTAGCTTACTTTTCTAGCACAGTAAATATTTGACTAATTATAAAAAATAAACAATTTTACTGTAATTCTATGATCTCCAGTCATTCCATAGATGTTATGTCCTGGTTTTGCAAGTGTGTTTTAGATAGAAATGTAGATTTTTACGAGTGTATTGAAACCTAATTTCAGGATAGTAATTCGTTGATTCCTTTGTTCAGATTTTGAAAAAAAAGCGTTGACGTAAAATTTGGCGGTAAAATTGACGTCGCGAAAATGATGTTGCCAACGTGAAAATGATTGCTTCCAGTTAGGAATCTCCAATTTTGTGAAATCTTTTTGCGTGAAGTCCAAAGTCTTGAGGTGTGGCCATTCTACATTTTAAGTATTATTCCCATTTACTGTAGTTAAATTATACTTTGATTAATGAAATAAATTTAAATATTGTCATCATTGCCTGTATTCTATAAATGGAAAGGATGGGTTCATAATTATTGAATTGTATAAAAATAATGTGAGCTCGCCATAAAGATAATTTGTATTGATTATGTCATTAAAATATTTCAAGCATTTAGATAATTCTTAGATTGTTGATATTTTGTTGTTTTATCCAGTGAATTATATTTTTTTCCAGATTAATGTCTGTTTTATTTATGATCTGACAATTTGATACTACAGTCCGTTTTCTTAGCAAGTCTAATATTGTAAACAATCGTGACATTCCTTCTATACGAAATTATCAATTTTAAAATGAAATAAACACAAACTCGCAACTTACATGGGCAATTCATCGATAAATACGAGATCTTTTTAAATCAAATAATTCATTAATTTTATTCACTGATATTATCTTAATAGTTATGAAAAGATTGTTTACATTATTGGACTAGCCAACAGAAACGGAGTATAAGGGCCGATTTTTCAATGGTCAGATAAAACTTATCAGACTCATAAATTATAAGGCGACAGATTAAAAAAAATACAGTTACGTATGATTGCTGACAATTAGGTGACGTTTCAAATGAGCGATATTGTATTTTGTTCGACGAATATTTCTTATTTGACTATTGAAAAATCAGTCCTAAGATAAGTCAGAATATGGCAAAATACAATATGGCTGATTTGAAAACTTTACCTAATTGTCAGCAATCATACGTAATACGTAATTTTTTTTAAATCTGTCTCTTTATATTATCAGTCTGATAAATTTTATCTGACCATTGAAAAATCAGCCCTAAATCTACTACCGCAAGTTGGTATGGGCAGATAAATAAAAATCAGGAAAAAATCGGATGAAGTATGTATTTAGTAATAAATACATAAATTAAGGGCGCTTCACACGCACACCCTTAGGTCCGTTGAACCAGAAATAGCCCAACTTTTTAAATTTACCATTCCAATAGAATCTCTTTGGTAGGAAATGCTGCAATCGGTTTTCGGCCGGCTTCATTCTATATCGATATCGATTGTATTTGCGTAAATCATCATATTTTTTTAAATCGCTGAAATATATGTTATCTGTGGCAAAATCTGTCATGTAACCTCTGTGCATTTTAGCGCCATCAGCTCTGGTGAGATCTAAAAAAGATTCTTTGATCCCATACAAATCTTTAATGTGTGAGGGTTTGACTTGAGGTTGATCTTTTTTCGCTTTTAAGTTTTTCAAACATAGTAACTTTTGTTTCTTTGTACTGAGTACACTTCCAAATATTTTTGCGCATCTGTTTATTAAATCGTCAAATTTCTCATGCTGTTTCTGGCGTTGATACTTGTTGTGAAGCATTTCCTGCGTGTCACTGATGTATCTCAGGATCTTCTCTTCTTCATAGAAATTAGTTCGGCTCAACTCGATACGTGTAATTGGAGGATAATATTCGACCAAAAACACTTTAGCTTCGAGAAAACGTAGCGAAACTGTAAAGAAACAGATAAAATAAGATACCAAAAATTGCGCACGGGGCGGGACCCGAACCTGCAACTTCTGGCTAACCGGACCAAATGCTCTTTCAAACCTTGCTGTCGGTCCGACCGTGCGTTATAAGTAGTATACTTTACGAGTAGTAATATTACCTTATTTAAGTTATGTAAACAGTAACCAAACAAAGCTTACGTAGCATCTTTTTTATTTAATATTTTTATGATGTCTTTAAATAACTACAACATTTTTTCTTAACTACAAAATATCAATGAGAAATTATGATGATTATTTCGTATCTGAAATAAAAAAATATGAAATGAATGCAAATGTTTTTAGGGTTCCGTAGCCGAATGGCAAAAAACGGAACCCTTATAGTTGCGTCAAGTCTGTCTGTCTGTCCGTCCGTATGTCACAGCCACTTTCTTTATTCTGTAACTATAAGCAGCACACTGTTGAAAATTAGTAGGAAGATGTATCCTGTTAACCGCTTTACAATTCTTATACAAAAAATAAAAAATAATAATATAATAATGATATATTCCATACATGAAACTAAAACCGAAAATTTTTTTTTAGTCATGTCTATGTCTATGGATAGGTCTTTTAAAATGACATAGAGGTTTCTAAAACCATTTTCCCCTTTGCCGCCAATTTAAATAGAGAATCTGGTATTCACTGTCTGCGAAGTAAGTGGTGGGGAACCCGAATCGATGATAGCGCTCGCAGTGACCAAAACAAACAACGTTGGGGGACTCTGTCACCATTTATATTTTAGTACATAATTTACGTATCCGTGCAATATATTTTATTAACAAGTAAATATCGACACTATAGTACAAACTAATTGAATGAAATAAATTGATAATAAAATATCTCATTGCAATAACTTTGAAAAAAAAACAGTCGAATTGATAACCTCCTCCTTTTTTGAAGTCGGTTAATAAGACTGTTTAGTTTGTATTGTACGGATAACAGCACGTCAAGGTAAGCACTGCGGTATCTTATGCATTGTTAATAAGGGCTAGTTTGCAACAAAAGAAAGTAAGCCACTGTACAATATACGTCAAGCTAAATACGCAGTACTTTTTAATGTTATTTTCATAAAAAATATCTGAGGTGGAATTGTATAAAGCAATCGTATTCATTTGACAGTTCAAAACGTACGGTATGATCTGTCAAACGGCAAAGAACAAATGAATGAATGAATGAATGAATCTTTATTTCGGACAATAACATCCATATCATAACAAACAATAAAATACAAATTGAAAATTAAAATATGAATAAAAAAAAATACAAAATTACGATTGATAAATAAAAGTAGAAATGATAAAATAGTTGATATTTTAAAATTAATTGTCTTGGTATTTAAATTCTAAGTTTGCCTTATTCTAGCAATCTGTCGTATAATGGGGCAGTCATATTTTTGGGTAATTGCATTTAAAATACTGTTGGTACTCCCCCGTAATATGCTCAAGCAGGACGCTGCCTTTTTGCGCATAATGGCACCAAAACCCTCTGTACGTGCTTCGCAAAACATACTTGAGGCGCTGCAGAAACGTGGGAACCTCAACAGTATTCTAAAGGCATTATTGTATTGCACTTTAAGTGCCTTTAGCGCCTTTTGCGTGCAGCTGACCCAGAGGGAGCACGAGTAGAACGAGTGGCAGTATGCTTTGAAGAGAGTTAACTTTACTTCATTACTACATCGGGCAAACCTCCGGGCCAGCATATTACTCCGGATTGCCAGGGCTCTCCTTTCCCTCTCTATATCCAAGTCGTCTTTTAGATCATCTGTTACATAATGCCCTAGGTACTTAAAGTGTGTGACAGAGGGGTGTTATAGAGTTTAACAGGTGGAATAAAGCTTGGACATTTATTTGATGCCTTAAATAACACCAACTCACTCTTCTTAACGTTATAGGTAAGACCATTTGAACTGGCGTAGTCCTCACAAATTCCCAATAGCTTCAACAAACATCGAACAACAAAGCGTTTTACTGGGGTGCGATTGTGTAAAGCAATCGTATTCGTTTGACAGTTTAAAACGTAAGGTATGGTCTGTCAAATGGCAAAGAACAAAGGGTTTGACAGATCATATCGTACGTTTTGAACTGTCAAATGAATACGATTGCTTTACACATTTCCACCTCAGATCATATCGTACGTTATGAACTATCAATTGAATACGATTGCTTTACACAATTCCTTCTCTGGTATGATAATTTATTATTATTATTTTATTTATTAAGTACACAAACAGATTACAGTCTTAACTTGCTTATAACTAAAAGATATAAATTACAGACGAAACTGTAGTCCAAAAATAGTGTACCTACCTAACATGATTTTAAAATTCGAAGCGTAGTGTGAAATTTAAAGATTTTAAGTTAAAATTAAAAAAATATTAGAAACAAAACAATAGGGAATAATTTAACAAATCAGCAGTTAATCAAAATTCGAGGGTTATTGAGAATAATTTTATTGGCTTTTATATCTGAGATGTTTTTTTGACCATAAATTGATAGTAGGTGTAGGTATATCAATAAAATTCATAAAAAATAATTTATTGAAGACTGTAATACTTAGTAAATACATGAATCATGGCCGTAGTGGATGGAATGAATGTTTGCCCTGGGGTCCGTCGAACCACCAATAACCTAAGTTCAAGATCTCATTTTCAGACCACTCAAATCTTTTAGGTAGGAAATATGGCAACCTTCTCCTGGCGTCATCATAATCGTCTGAGCTTAGCAGTCTTTGCCCTTGCAAGTAATACTCTTTCTTTTTACTAGATTTGACAACTTTCTTCCTCTTTGCAGGCGGCTTCTTAACTTCAAATTCAGATTCGCTGCTATATTTTGCTGCTGGTTTATAATTGTATTCATCAGGAGTTTCTTTAATACTTTCCGACGAAATATTTTGAATGTATCGATTTTTCTTTTTAGCTGGTCGTTTGTTTTTTACCTCGGGAGAGGATGAAGCGTCATTAGAAGCGCTTTCATCGCTGGCCCAGTTTTTTTTGTTATGGTTCTCGACAACGTGAAATCTCTTCGGCGTTTTGGCATGGTGTTTGCCATTGTAGTTTTTATCAGCCTCGCTTGAATCGCTGTCTGAACTATACAACGTCCTCTGATTCGCGAACCGTCTTGTGTGCTGATCATTTATAATATTGCCAAAGTCTATGTAATCCGTTGAAAACTCCGGTGAGTAAACCGGTCTCTGTCTTTTAGTGGTATCGACTCTAGTTAGATCTAAAAACGGATCTTTGCTGCCATACAAATCGTTAATGTATGAAGGTTGATGATTGTGTAGGCGATGTTGATGTTTCTTCTTCCTTTTCAAGTTTTTCAGACACATTAACTTTTGCTGTTTTGTACCATAAATACTCCCGAATATCCTAGCACATTTATTTTGAACATTATTATAGTCAATATGGTGCATTTCGCGTTGATGCCAGTCGTGTAGCATTTTCATGACGTTTTTAATGACTATCGGGTTTTTTTCTTCTTGTTCGTAATGATTCCGTTGGGTGAACGCATTTAGAGGAAAACGCGTGTTAGGATTAATATCAACCCAAAACACTTTAGCGTCTACAAGATGAAGTGAAACTGTAAAGAAACAATTTATTTAAACTACTTGAATTTTCAACGGCGGTCAATTAAAAGGATTGGAGGAAAATCTCCTCAGTTTTCAAATGCCGCTTACACATTATTCTGAATATATTCGAGAAGGGGACAAATAAAGTTTTTTTTTCTTGAAATTTCTGACTTAGAATAGTTGGAGTTTTCAAGGAGGTTTTATAGAGAGTTGGTGCGGTGTTATAAGTCACCTACTGCCAAATCGAATTGATTGTCACTGGTGTAAATAATATTATGTATAGGTACCTACATTTATGGTTTACGGACGTCATATTCAAACACGTAATTGATCACTATCAATAAAAATAAAACTGGATTCAGACCTTGTGATCGGTCGCTGTTGAAAACTGTAGGGGAGGCCTATGTTCGTCCTTTGGATGATAATGATGATGATGATGAACAATGATGAACAAATATAAGCCCCCAAGTGCCCAAGGCATGTATGAAACTCCCCTGTAGGTATAAACTCAAAAATAAAACTAGTAATTGCATTCACTTACCGAACACAAAAGTTAGTCCTAAAATAGACCTGAACATTTTTAATCAGGAATATACATAAAAATATACTTGTGAGTGATCATAGCACACATGCATTATTCTTATACATCACATCGATTTTGTTTATGTAATGAGAAGTTTTTGTGACTCGTCGGAAATAAACTAATATCAAGTGAAAATCTATCCGTCTGTTTGTTTTTATTTAGAAGATTTTTTTTTATTATAGAGTAGAATTCTTTCTCTTACTATCCACCAGGGCAGCTTTCGGAAAATTGCGCAGAATGTCTTCTAATCTCATCTACCTCAGTGTCCGAAGACGAAAGTCTTCAACCAGTGTTTGCTACCAGTGATGACATACGGATCCGAAACATGGTCTCTTACTATGGGCCTTATAAAGAAGCTCAAAATCACACAACGAGCGATAGAGAGGGCTATACTAGGTGTTTCACAACGGGATCGAATCAGAAATAAGTAGATACGTAGAAGAACTAGGTAACGGACATAGCCTTGAGAATCAGTAAGCTCAAGTGGCAATGGGTAGGGCACATAGCGCGAAGAAGTGATGGCCGTTGGGGCAAGAAAATTCTAGATTGGAGACCCTTTGACCAAAGACGTAGCGTAGGACGTCCACCGACAAGATGGACAGACGAACTTGTAAAGATCGCAGGATCAAACTGGATGCAGACCCCTAGTGATCGGTCTTTGTGGAAAGCCGTGGGGGAGGCCTATGTTCAGCAGTGGACATCGTTTGGCTAATAATGATTATCCACCAGTGAATCTTCTGTTACAGTCGGGACACAAAGTCAGAAAGAGAAATCGTATATTAAGTACCAATATAAAAAAATAAGCCTTGAAAACAATAAGATTATTAGCTAACTGGGGTGCGATTGTGTAAAGCAATCGTATTCATTTGACAGTTCAAAACGTACGGTATGGTCTGTCAAATGGAAAAGAACAAAGGGTTTGACAGGTCATATCGTACGTTTTGAACTGCCAAATGAATACAATTGCTTTACACAATTCCAGCTCAGATTGGAAACCCTAACTCGTGAAGTCTATCAAGTCTATAAGTTAAAATTTCTTTGACTCTGCAATGAAACTATAAGAAAGAATAATTAATAGAACTAGCGACGCGCCCTGGCTTCGCACTGCTCGTAGGGTTCAGCCAGCGTTTGCGATGTAAGCGCAAAAATTGTATTACGACAGCGACTGGCGACAGCATCGATGCTAAAATATGTTCATTGTGCGAGTCAGATGCTTAAATTGCAGTGTGTAAGGTGTCGTAGTATCAACTTATCTCCAGGGCTATTGAATAGTTACCATTACTTTTTTTTAATATACAAGTTTAACGTCCTTGGACAGAGCCATACGGACAATTCTTCATTAATAAGTTCAATATTTACACTTAACACTATACAACTAGCACTAAACTAGCCCAGCCTAAACTAACTCATTGAAATGCGGGGCTGGCGTTCGCATTTCAATGCTCAAAAAGGAAGTTTAGCACGAGAATAACGATCCGAATCAGAGGGCGCGATCTGCGACAGAGCACGCTTTACTTCGTTTCCACCTTTGTCTTCATTGTTTTCTTCAATTCACATTATTATGATGATTCGTTCATAAAATCACAATAAATTACTGGAAAAAAACAATTACTAAAATGAAGAAACAAAATCCAACTTCGTCTTCTCGTGCTCCGCGCTAAACTCTCTTTTTAGGGTATTTTTTTATACATTAACGTCTTCGGCTCTAGGCCATACAGACAATACTTAAGTGAATTTTCAGTATTTTAACACTTAAAACTAAAACTAACACTAAACTAGCCTACTTATATCCTTTTTTTTTTAACGTCAGGAAATGCAGTTTACGCACCGTACCTCTCCGTCGGGGAACGGAGGGGCGTGTGTGGGACTCCCCCGGATTCGCCCCCGGGTATACCCACTAAAACCTGACGACGCCCGCCGCGTTTGGTGGCTTTGACAGCAGGGGCCGCGGTGTCTCAACAGTCCCGCGACCCTTGCCAGCGCAACCTCCACCCTCTATGAGGAGGGCGGATCTCCACGGAGTGGGGCGATCCCACTCCCGACGGCACACTGGCGCCTCAGGAGGGTCCCTTGTGATTGGACAGAGGTGTCCCCACACCGTCTGTCCGAGACCCTCCCGACGAGGCGAGCCACGCCCGACGGCAGATGCACGCCGAGCTCGCCCAGAGGACCAAAGTCCTCAGGACATCCCCTGCCTCCTCTGATAAACCAGAGGGGTGCCGGGAGTCCAACGACTTTTAGTGAGCCGCCGCTCGATGCGAGACAGACGCGACTCACTATGGCCACTGCCGCCCGATACGGGAACAGACGCAGCCGCACTCTCCACGGAGCATCTTGGCTTCACCCGCCGCTGGATTGCGACAGGCTACTGAGCCCCCTCGCCACGACAAGGCGTGCTCCATTCGAGGGGGAGCCTACTTATATCCTAGCCTAACCTATCCTAACCTATCCTATTGAAATGCGAGGTGGTTCGCATTTCGATGTTCAACAAGGAATCTCAGCGCAGGAACAGCGATCTGGGTAAGACGGCGCGATCAGAGCTCGCTTCACTTAATTCCCCACTTTCATTGCATTGTTATCTTCAAAAGCACAAATTATCATGGCAATTCCACCACAATCACAATAATTGACCCGAAAAAACCAATAACTAAAACGGAGAAAAAAGATCCGTCCTTCCCTTTTCGTTTCCCGCGCAAAACTCCATTTTTAAGGTTGGTGGAAACCATAGACAAAGAAAAAAAAAAGTGCAAACCACAGACAAAGTAAATATTGTAAAATATGTTAATGACTTTTGGATTATATTATACTTGCATGCTGTTGGCAATGGCTAGATAGGCTGAACATTGAAAATAATTGTAAGATCATGATAAAGTGTACCCTATCTAAATGCAATTAAATATTCTATTCTAAACTTATTTTATTGCATTATGAAGTCATTTATTTACTAAAGGTACAAACAAATATTGATTTACTGTTTATTATTTACCTTGGCGAAAAGCAATTACCCTTTGCTATAATACTTAGAATAATTACCTATAGTTTTAAAAGTCATTTCCTACGGTGACACTAGCGCCATCTCTCGATGATATAAACATCTCTTGACAAGAAAACTGCTCATTGGAAGGAAAATGACAAAAAGTTTTTTTTCTATGTTTATTTGTATGATTTTACTAAGCAAACGAAACCACTCCAACGCATTAGTATTTGGCGTAATAAATTAAAAGTAATTCATGCTTGAAATACCAAATTTAATTGATGTTACTCAGTCAATGTTTTACGATTGGAATCTTAATTGAAACAACTATTTGATTTTTTCATTTATACACAGCGAATACATATCTTGAATCCTCTGGAGTTTTGTTACTTAATTATTGTATGTGTTTTTATAGCGTTTCTGATTATGGAATTTTTTTGATGTAAAAGCAATTTGATGTGCGGACAACAGCACGTCAAGGTAAACACTGCGGTGTCTTATGCAGTTGTAATAAGGGCTAGTTTGCAACAAAAGTGGGTAACCTGATGTGCTGGTGTTAAAAGGTTTGTATAAACAGTGATAAGTTAATTTAAAGTAAATAAGAGTGTGAAGTCGTTGAAGGTGACTAATTCTGTCGCTCAAAAATCTACAAAATTTTGTATGGAACATTATCAGAAACTAGCAGTCCCGGCGACTTCTCCGCGCATATTGAGTTTGTTTCCTCCCCTCCTGTAGCTGCGTGATGTTTAATAGCCTTCCTATCATTCCTCAATAGATAAATAAGCTATCCAACACTAAAATATTTTTTTGAATCTCTCTAGTAGTTCCTGAGATAAGCAAACAAACAAACAATCTCTTCAGCTTTTATAATATTATAGCCAATTTTTTATAATGATTGTTACACGTATACTACCAAACAAACAAACAATCTCTTCAGCTTTTATTTAATATTATAGCCAATTTTTTATAATGATTGTTACACGTATACTACATTAGAAATAAAATCTTATTTCATAAACTAAATTGAACAAAAATTTTAATTTTGTTGCCAAAATATGGCAGAATAATGCCTTATTAAATATCAATATTTATGTTGATTAATTATATCTAATGATTTATGATTTTCTTATCATAATAAAAATAATGAAAATTTATGCATAGAACGAAACTCGAAATAGTGATTGACAAAACCTAACGAGTTTATTAAGACCGTGTACGTCCGAATAATCGTTATGGGCGTAATAATAATAAATCACTATGAAAACTAGGAAAATTATAATTAAAGACGGATTGAAGCCATGGATCACCGACACTATACAATTGATGATGAATCTTAGAAATCGAGCATTATCTTAATTCCGTAATACTAGGACGGACTCAGCTAAGAAATATTATATAAACTTAAAAACTACGTAACAACGGCCATCACGCATGAAAAAAAGCGCAACAAATTCACAAATAATAACTTAGGTAAACCTAAAACATTATGGTAAAACATTAAAAACACAGCACTGGTAAATAACTCCCATGCAAATGGTATCCCTTCTCACATTAGCGATCCCAACAAAATAGGTGATTACTTCAATACCTTACCACTGTCTGGAGATGTTCCATTGGACCAATTCACAGACAATTTTAAGAAACCTAAACTACCAAATTCTTTCGATTTGAATAAAACAACGGAATCTGAGGTATTAAAAATTATAAACTCTATAAAAACAAACTCGGCAGGATGTGATGGTTTGAATGTAAAGATGATAAAGCTCACTTTGCATAAAACACTTCCTGTTATCACCGCAATTATTAATAAGTCAATCGACATCAATACTTTCCCATGTGAGTGGAAAAAAGCACTAGTTAGGCCTATACAAAAAAAAAAACTCTGTAGAAGAACGAAAAAAATTACGCCCGATTTCTATTTTACCAATTTTAGTAGTACTAAATCAAGTGATAGACTACTTAGACAAGAGCAATGTCATACCTAAGTACCAGTCGGGCTTTCGCCGAGGTCGGGGTACTGAAACAGCCTTACTCCATGTGACAGACAATCTTACAGAAGCTTCAGACATGGGACTTAGCAGCATTTTAATACTTCTCGATTATACGAGGGCTTTTGATTGCGTACATCCAGGACTTCTGCTCTAACACCCGGTTTAGATTTCGGTTTCTCCACTAACACCCGTAAATGGTTTGAAACTTTTCTGGTAAACAGACAGCAAACAGTGGATATGTTTTCATCTTCTGTTGTGACTGATCGAGGCCTACCACAGGGGTCGATACTGAGTCCTATACTGTTTACAATTTTCACGGCTGACTTACCTGATTGCATAGAACCATGTAAATACCATCTATATGCTGATAATACACAGATATACCACTCGTTTGATGCCAAAAATAGTGGAGAGGCTATTAGAAAAGTAAATATTGATCTTCAAAATATATACAATTGGTTTCAAGACAACGTCTTAGTTCTGAATCCTAATAAATCTCAAGTGGTAGTTATATTACCAAGCTTCAAATTGAAAAAGTCATCGGCAGCAACGAACAGGTGTCCATCAATGGTGTGGCCCTTGCGAGGGTTGATTCGGCTCGAAACCTGGGACTGCTTTTGGATGGGCAACAAAAATACGAAGACCACGTCAACGGACAAATAAGGAATGCTTTCTTTAAACTTAAAACTATACAATATCAGACCATATTTAAGGGAAGAAATCCGTCTTCTATTGATTGACGCACTCGTTCTATCTCCTTTTAAATACTGTAGCCCTGTGATCGGTCCAAAATTGAGCGCCAGTCTGGAAAGGGATATACAACGTGTGCAGAATGCATGCGCTCGGTTTTGCTGGGATATTCCGAGAAGAGAATACATAACTCCAATCCTCAATAGAAAAGGCATGCTAAATATGAAAGCTCGTATGGAACTCCAGTATGCTTGTACAGTCCACAGGGTGATTTAGAGCAAAAACCCGGATTACCTCTTCGAAAAACTAAACTGGGTAAAAAGACATACCCAGAGAAGTCTTCGGTCTGCGAGGCAAGACATGTTGATAATACCGAAACATTGTTCCACACGCTATAGAGGGTCTTTCAAATTCTATGCTGCAAGCATTTGGAATGACCTGCCTCCTCCGCTGAAATTCAGGATGAGTATGCAGTACTTTAAAGAATACATAGCTGCGTTGCTAAAAAAACAGCTTGCTACGGAAGATCTTACTCGTGGCTGTTGGAAGTTACTGGCTCTGAAAGACTTCTTTTAAATGTTGACAAACACAATACATTTATACACATATATACACCAACACATACACACATATATTCACATCTACATACATATAGCACACACTTTTGTTTTCGCGCTATTTCATTTTTCGTTTTATGAAAACCAAAACCGTTTGATAATGAGGAACCAAGGCAATTTTAGTATAAGTATTAGTAATGATTTCTGTTTTATAAATGTAGTCTTTTAACTTTTACTTGCGTGTACAATTAGCTTGCGATAGTTACTAAGCCCCCATTACTGATTTCTCGTTTACCACCTAGAGAGAAATAGAAGCGACTGAAAATCAGTGCTGGCTAGGCCGGTAGGGCCTACCCAGCATACGCTGAGTCACTTCCATTTGCCATTTACGTATTACAATCAACTTGTTATCATTATGTACTTATATCATTGTAAAGGCAATAATAAAAAATCATTTCATTCACAATGTTTAGTTATGAAAACTGCATGAAAAATATGATTACTATAGGAAGTATTTATTTAAATGAACGGATTACTTTTCCACGTTTCGCTACCGATTTACTACTTTTTTTCGAAAGATCATCAGTCAAAAAGGTTAGAAATAATACCTATGGTGCATGGTCTCTTTATGCCCTGGAAATCGATCAAAATACACGCAAAATATAAAATATTAAATTACAACAAAAAACGGAAGACACTAATCGATTACTTTGTACAAAAAACATCGGTTTTATTTAAATGGGTTACATCACTAAAATTGACGAAATGACAACATCTCAGCGATCATCTTAGGCCAAATCAACTATAGTATAGATTTATAACTCTCCTTTTTTTAATACCTTCACCCCTTTCTTTTTCCTTGTTATTTTTTTTAAACTTGACTTTTTTTTGAAATCACTGTTGTCTTTTCGTTAAAGTATGCTTAGATGACGTATTTTTTACTTATTCTTTTTTTATTAATGTACATTTTTCGTCCGTGTAAAAGCCTCACACGTGTCATTTGCCGAATTCAGTACGGCGCAAGCTATTTTAACTGATTCGTCCCCATTAAAAAAAAAAGAAGAAGAAAAAGAAGATTCCGAAACGACAAAGGGCAAATTAAAAGAGTTAATAAAACAATGAATACATTCGGAAAGTTTATTACAAAAGCAGATACAAAAACGTTATTAATTAAAGGGATACACAGTTCTGCCAAATCTTGCCTACGTTTCGTTTTTACAAAGATAAGGGGAAAATATAGGTACTTTTAGTTACAATAACATTTTACATACTTCTGGTTTCAACACTTTTAAATAAGTTTCTGATAGATATCTGGCAAGCTAAATAGATTTATCTGTCAAGATAACTAAAGTACCTACTTTTATAGAAGTGTGAATCTAACACAAAAATCGAATCAAAATTCACTATTTAATATTCAATACAGGATGTTGAAAAGAGTATTTTACATTATTAATTTTTATGCAATAAATCTAGTGAGGACATTAATAGATAATAAAAATGCCTAGTTGATTATAATTATTACAAAAGAAAGGATCGTGGCAGGAAATGTGGTATTTAATTTTTTCAACATTCTGTATTCATAATGGTTGAAATCACACGGCAAGAGTTTACTCACATTTAAGTTAATTGAACGACTTACAGCGAGATTCATTATGAGAATTACTGTCGTTCAAACCAACAACGTTCGTTCAATTTTTTTTGGCGGTTTTTTGACGTTAAATTTTATTTTGAATAAAAATATGTACAAAATAAGTGATTTGAAAAAGAAAAATATTAATGGACATTTATTTTCTCATTTCGTTCACATAACCCCGTTTCTACCGTTTCAATCATACACAGTAATCCACTATAGCCATTCAAAAACTACCAAAATCACATGTAAAAAGTTTTTTGATCTACAAAAATATACAAAAAGTTCTTTTTCCTAAGATCTTTTGGTCGCAAGTAGAAAATTCTCTAAGTAAATGACTTTTTTCTACACAATTTTAATTGTTTTTTTTTGTAAAACTTTTTGTTCGTAAAAACGGTTGATATTTTTTTGTAAATGACTAGTTGTTGACTAGATTATTTTAATGGAAATTATGAGAAAATCCAGAAACTACATTATTTTTTCGATTTCTTTTTTTTCTTAGTTTTAATAATACAGCTTCTGGATTAGTTATTTATACATGGACGTTTAAAATATCTAATTAAGGAAGGAAGTACATATTTGAAAAAGCTGAAGGCCAAAAAAAGTATTAAATACAGGACTTATAATTATGATGATAATATAATATTTTGTTTATTTTTAACCATATTTTATAAAGACAGTTGAAGTCAGCAAATAATTATTTATATTCTCATATTAATACGTCGCAAACCAGGAAAGATTGACCGTCTTACTAACAATAAATAGATTAGGTTTGGACTACTACTGTTTAAATGGAATGCGGCTTAAGTGAAATGTATGACACCCTTAAGAATATGCTTGTATGTTGTTGATTTTAATTTTAACCTAGCCATGTAATAATTATTTAAACAGTGTTCCAAACTTGGAGTAAACTTGAGGTAAGACTGTAAATGTTTCAAATGAAATACTTTATATTGATGACTCCAACCACCATTATAGAATAAATATAAACTGTTTACTTTGTGCGCAAATAACTGTGAAAGATATATCTGAGATATTATATATACGAGTTCTAATACTGATTTTAAAAGCATTTTAGTAACTTACATTTTTTGAATATGATTCCTATCACTATTCGCAAAATAACATGTTTTAAATTATTAGTTTTTTAAGGCCTGATTTTACCAACATCAAATAAGGAATATTCGACAAATATTATACAAAACGCCTTGTTTGAATACGTCACCTATTTGTCAGCAATCCTCTATGTAAATGCCATAAAGTTTAAAATAAGTAGTTTTATACGTATTTCGTCAGATAATTTTTATCTGACGAAGGCCATCAGGGCTGATGTTACCAGGCCGTTTTGTATTTTATTCGACAAATATTCCTTGTCTGATGTTGGAAAAATCAGGCCTAAGTGAGATAAGTTTCAATTCTAAGTTTCTCAAATCTCAATATATTACTCTCTCTTTTTCTTCAGTATGCACAACTAAATCTACACTTAGGTACTTTCGGAAAGAAAAATTGAAAGTGAAACGAAATATAATATGGACAAACATCATTTAAGGCCTGTTTCACAATGTCATATAAAGTTACCAGTTACGTTACTGTCTATTTATTCATACGATATAATCACCTTCCATATTTGATTCGTTGGTTAGTGCTTATTTGTCGATGGTGAAACAGGCTCTTATAATCTTACCCTAATATGGACAACGTCTTGGATGGGTATGTTTTTGTTTAATCTTGACCTAAATGACATTTAGATTTTATTTCTGCCATCTATTTGGCAAAAAAACTAACCTATATTTTAGGTGTTATAAAATAGATATTATTATAAAATCGTTTGACATAAAGAGTTCCTATTTTTTCCCAATTAATATCATAGAGATTTTGATAATCAGTCAGATGCTAGATACAATTATTAATACTATGACTTAACGTAAGATGGCGTTGTTAAAATCTACCTATAGGATGTCACGATTAAATGGATGATCTTTTAATTATCTGTTCAACAAAACGCTAGGTAACTGTATCGTCGGAATTGATAAGATGATATTTTCAAATTCTAGCCAATCAAGATAAACCTTATCAAGATTAACCAAAGTGACCTTCGACTCGCCCCCGGACCATTCACGCCCCGACCTCGTAATGAAACCAAAAAATTAAAATCATGAATATCGGTCCACCCGCTAAGTTTTAGTAATTTTTCCTTTCATAAGAACCTTCTACTGTCAATAACAAATACAACTAAAAAATAATTAGTGAAATCGGTCCAGCCGTTCACGCGTGATGCTGTGAGCGTGACCAAGGGAAATATGGATCCATTTTTTTATATAAAGATCATCTGAATAATATTGCATCCTCTCTTAACTTCTTCGATTTTCTCCATCTCTCCCTAATTATCTCTTTTATGCATCACCCTTGCTCTTTTTCTCTCTTAACTTCCCAGATGTTTTGCTTACCTCTTACTTCTTAATCCTCTCTTTTCAATCTTGTGTTTATATGCACAGCTTCGAAGTATCATTATCTGTCTCGTCTACCAATATTGCTTCCTCTCTTGACTTCTCCGATGTTCACTCTCTCTACAATCTTCTCGATCTAATGCTTATGGACAATAATTATATCTCATCTACTGATATTATCTCCTCTCTTAACTCGATGTTCTCCTTACCTCTCTCCTATCATCTTGAACAGTTTACGGACAGCGTTGTAGTATCATTATCTGTCTCATCTACCAATACTGTTTCCTCTCTTGACTTCTCTAATATTCTACTTACTTCCCTTTTCTTCTCTAATTTCTCTTTTCGATCTTATGTTTCTGGACAGCATTGAAGGATCATTATCTTTCATCTTCTTCCAAACTTCTCCGATGTTCTCCTTACCTATCCTATCTTCTCTCTTCCTCTCTTGACTTCTCGATCTAATGTTTATGGACAGCGTTGAAATACCTGAGCAGATCTGCGTCGGCGCGTGCGACCCAGGCGGAGTTGAGCGCTATGGTGTCTAACGCTATTTGTACACCGCGGTTCTCCCCAAATAGGTCTTTGAACTGCAAATAAAGATTAGGTTTAAGTAAGTATAGTGAAATTGTTTAAATTGTTTGCTTATATCGAGTTAGTATGTCGTTATAATGGGAATTGGTAGGGGTATTAGATTCACAAAGATGTAACTAAAGTATGTTACTAAGGCATAACTGCAAACAAATCGGAATTACTTCAGAAGGACCGTATTTTATTCATATGATCGGAGGCTGTAGTGCGAGTCTGAGTGAGACTTAAAAAAATATTTACTTCTCTATACAAACTAGCATTAGCTGATCGGCACTCTGGTATGGGAAAGTGGATTTTTTTTTTCGGATTACGATGTTAGTCCTATACAAAAAGTTGTTGTATTGAGCATCAGAACTAGCCTATAGAATACATAATTTTGATAGACCCTATATTATGTAACTCATTCTGTAACCTCAAAAGGAAACGGGCAAGACACACAGTTCGAAGAACTGGGAGTAAATTTTCGTGCAATTTGTATACGAAAAAAGTTCACCGATTGAATTTTCTTTGTCGAAGATTAAATCGTTTTTGATTCTCGGGGTCACGATTTCTATGTATTTAGATTTTGTTCTAGCGATAGTTTTTTTACGTATAGATATTAATTGGAGTTTTGAGGTAAATCGGCTGAACTCGCAATTGAATAACCACACGAAAAAAGTTTGAATGCCGCGAGAATCAGTCTCCTGATGACTGTTGGGGCAGAAAACATTTAGATTGTAGACCTACAACATCGTGTTACAAACGTTTGTTGGTCATTGAAATTCGACCTAAGAGTTTTCTGCAAAAAAACAGGATGCCGTTACAACCAAAGACGCAACTGGATCCTGGAAAACCGTGGGGTGGCTTATGTTCAACAGTGGACGTCCTGTGGCTGATTATGATGATGATGACCGAGAAACCAGGCAAAACTAAATCTGTAGTTATACAGAATGGCCCAAATAGTGACTTCCAATTTTTTTATTCATAAAGATACGTATTCATAAGAGACCACAAATTACGCAGGGTCGGACTGAAAGCACGTTAGCTCAATTGGTAAGAGCGTTTGGCCCGGTCAGCCAAAAGGTTGCTGGTTCAAGTCCCGCCCATGCGCAAATTTTTGGTTTCTTATTTCATCTTTATGAATATAAAATATGACACTGTGAGTGTTAAAAACATTCTAAACCATTTCATATTTTTTTTTGATTCCAGGATATCCATGATACTATCCAAATATACCATCTTTATATTTTTTTTTGAAACTTTTGTTAGTCTTGGTTCTAGCTAGCTCACAATTTTTTTCTAAGTAAATTTAATTATTAGAATCTTACTGCAATTAAAAAACGTTATAACACCAAAAAAAATATGGAGGAATGATATGGAAAATGTTCGAAAACTCTCAAAATTTGCGATAAAAAATAATATAAACTAAGGAAATCCGCTTAATAGGATGTGAGGCCAAAAAGAATATTTGGACGTCACTTTTCGGGCCACCCTTTATTGATGAGGCTCTTGTCCACAGAAATGTTAGAAACACATACAGGTCGTCACTGATGATTTATGTACCACCAGCGAATGCACTTGAATTGATCGTCCAGAGGGCAATTCTCGTGCAATTCGTATAAGAAAAAGTTCACCGAGTGTTTCTTTGTCGAAGGAAAAATTGTTTATAATTTTTCAGGATCACGATTTCTACGTATTTAGATATTGTTCGTGCGATAGTTTTTTTTTACGTTAACGGGTTCCCCAAATTTTTAACGCGCACACTAGCACCACTATATTAGAAAACTAACTACAGTAAACTACTTTTGAAACAATTTAAACGTACTTAATAAACTATTGAACCTGTACTACAATCGTGTCTACCAGATTTTTGATTGTTTTCGTATTTAAGGAGTAATAATTATTTTAAATAGAGTGGCGCTAGTGTGCACTGTGCGCGTCAAAAATATGGGGAGCCCCTTAAAATATTATACTTGACTTTTTAGGTAAAACGGTTAAACTCGCAATCGAATTATCACACGAAAAAAGTTTGATTGCCGCGAGATCGGCCTCCAGACCATGCGCGGATACACCGTTGTGGGCACTGTGGGCATGCCCATAACCCTAATCACAGTTTATAAAGTGCACGGTAGAAAGACACTGCTTTTCATTTTACTACAATAGGAAGCGTCTTAAACAAAAATTCGCTAATTAATTCTTATCTTTTTCTTGTTTCATAAGCGTCTGTCATGAACCTTATTTTAGCGCGCTCGATTATAATAATAATAAATATCCTTTGGAAATTTCCCACACATCGCCATCTAGTCCCAACGTAAGCTACTCAAAGCTTGTGTTATGGGTGCCAGACAACGGATATAATACTTAAATACTTTTTATTTGTAAATACATACATGATATAACATAGATCACACCCAGACCAATACAAACAGACATGTTCATACACACAAATGTTTGTGTTGTGCGGGGATCGAACCCGCAACCCGCGTAGTAGGCGATTTCTCGACCACTACACCAGACGGGTCGTCGCTGTGATGTTGCATTGAAAATATATGAAACTTTCGTGCTTTCATGGTTTTTTGTTCCTTGAACAAAACATGGCGAGCCCACAACCTTTTTGGAGGGCTGGATCCGCGCTTGAAGGTCAACTACGAAAATCGATATACGATACGCAATCCGAAACGAAGCCTCAACGATACGTAAGCGTTTGGCTTACCATGAAACCCTTTCAATCCTGCTCTCTCATCTCAATGCTTCAATCCTGCTCTAGACCTAGAATAGTAATCCAAAGGTGGTTGATCATTACCCTGTAGTAGTCATGTGGCTCGTGCAAGCAGCGCGCGGCGGCGAGCAGCGCCTGCGCCGGCAGCGCCGCGGGCGCCGCGCGCAGCACGCGCCACGTGCCCGCCGCGCCGCGCCATCTGCCGGGGACGCGCGGAAACGTTTAAAATGGCGGCACCTTTTTTCTTTACTCTGATTTTTAATTAGATAGACCAAAACGACGTGGTGGGTGGCCATTTTTACGAAACTCAAAAATAGTTATGTTTCTTAATTGTTGTGTTTAAACGATTTTAAAATATTCAAATAAAATTTGTTTATAAAAACCGGCCAAATGCGAGTCGGACTCGCGCACTGAGACTTCCGTACCAACTTTAACTGAATTAATATCCACTTACTTGAACTTAGCTAAAATACCACAATATTTTGTTGACAGCAAATATATTACAATCATAGTGTTTGTATGAAAAACAAAGTCATGTTTGCGGTTGGTTGAAAATGTGATCTTAAAACTACTAGTTTGATCCCGTCCAAACCAATTGTCGTTCCAAGTATTTTTCAAAATTTACAATAGCTTAGTTTAGAAGTTAGATGGGGGAGGAGGGACACACGCCCATTTTACCAACTTGGAAGCGTCTAGCTATGAAACGTTAGCCTTTAAAAGACAATGGTTTTGGGAACCTCCATGTCATTTTAAAAGACCTATCCATAGATTTATTTTTAAAAAAAGTCGTATACCTTGACCACAGAGACACAAACTCATTACTATGTTGAAAACATAATGAGTGGATTTGACTAAAAAGGTTTACACTCACTCGCGTAACTATCTCGCTTTTAAACTTAAATAACTCGGAATAACTAAACTCTAATAACAGAACGAATGATCGGACTATATTATTATCCGGCAAATCAAAGCACCATGGTATGTAAAATACAATATCATTGTAGGTATGAAAGTTAAAATCCTGTAACTAAAGAAAACACGGAGCTGGCAGAAGTTTCGAATTTGACAAAATTTCCTGACATAATGACATAAATCATACGGCAAGCGGACGACATTATATATTGGATTAGCTGTTACTATAGAACAGCACCTAGATGATGAAATGGAAAATTGATTTAGTCTCGAAAAACTAGCGATTTAGTTTTGAACAGAAACTCACCTACGAAGAGTTCATCACACTACTCTATCAGATAGAGGCCTGTCTCAACTCACGACCGCTGATGGCTCTATCTGAAAGCCTCGATGATGAGTACCTATCACCGGGCCACTTTCTAGTCGGAAGCTCACTGATATCAAGACCACAAACCGACCCTGATCAAATCAACTTGACCACCCGATGGCAAATGATTCAGGCCATAAACAAACAATTTTGGAAAAAATGGTCGGCTGATTACCTACAACAACTTCAAGTCCGTTCGAAGTGGAGATTACCATCTAAAAACATTGAAGTTGACGACATCGTACTCATTAAAGACGAAAACTTGCCGCCTGGCAAATGGGCGATGGGTAGAGTCATCGACGTTCATCCAGGCAAAGACGGATATGTACGAGTTGTATCTCTAAAAACGAAGAATGGAATCATAAAGCGACCAATTTTAAAACTTTCTCTTCTCCCTGTAAAAGATAATGACATGAACATACCACAACAACCACAACAGTCGACGGATAAAGTGCAGTCGACGACATGTGCTGACGCATCTGAAAACGGCAAAACAAAGGCTCCAATGCGAGCAAGGCGAGCGACGAGAACGCCTTTGACATCCTTTGTCTCGATAGCAATGATGCTGTTTATGTGCATATTTACCTCTGCACAGTGCTCATATAACATCTCAAACTTTGCCGACAGTCAAAATATCTACTTCGACAAAATGTACAACCTAAATGTTATTAGAGACGAGTGGAAATTAATCGTATATTACAATATGAGAACATACTGGTCAGCATTACGTCACGTAGAGAAATATGTCGGTCACTTGGAAGAATACCTACATAGTCCTACACTTCCGACTCAATATAAGAGCGTCATATATCAAATGCATCACGAGTTATCGGAAATTGAACATTACAACCGAATACTCAAGAGCCAAACACTCACAAGGCAGAAAAGAGGCTTGGTCGATGGCGTTGGATACATAGCGAACTCATTATTTGGAGTCTTAGATGAACGTTTTGCGGCGAAGTATGAAAAGGACATAGAGAAAATATCACTTAACGAGAACCATCTACAGCAACTCTTGAAAAATCAAACAAGCGTCATCGAAGCTCAATACAATATACTTCAAAGAAATGAGGCCATCATGAACAAACAGCTGGGAGTAGTTCAGAAGTACCTACACAACGTAACATTCTATGTGAATAGAATGCATACATTGAACAACAACGAGCTACACGTTCTATCATCATCAATGTCAGCTATGATCATCATCTCAAACATTCGGAATATGCAAGAAAGCATTATAAATACAGTGACTGACCTCGCTCATGGTCATATGGACGCACACTTGCTGCCTCCAGAACAGCTTGAAGAGCAGATGAATATAATATACAGTCACATACCTAACGACTTAACGCTACCTGCCGCCAAGCATGATTTCAAGCAGCTTTACAAATTGATGAAGATTGCGGGTGATATTGGCTCATCGTACTTGATCATCGAAGTCAAGATTCCACTCGTCAACAAAGAAGCCTTTGAACTCGACAAGGTCATAAGTCTTCCTCATCGGTCTCACACCGTGTCATTTATCACTTCATACATCGCTTTCAATCTTCAAAAGGACATGCTTCTAACTCTGACCGAAACTGACGTTCAGAATTGTATTCATACACAATCAAATAAAATATTGTGTTCATTAAACGCACCGATTTACGACGTGCAATTAACTCAGTCTATTTGTAACTTGAGTATTCATAACAAAACAATGTGCAATACAAAGAAGACGCCGTGTCACGAGCGATGGATCAAATTGCATCGAGATAACAGGTGGTTATTCTCGTGCTGTGAGGAATGCCACATTCGCATATTTTGTACTGACACAGGAATGACAATGAAGTCGCTGACCGGGAACGGCCTTTTAGATATAGGTCAAGGCTGCACTATTAAAGGTGACACTTTCTCGATACTCGGCCATAACAACTACTTGAGCCGTGTCAAGGTCCAAAAGGGCATGCCTATGGTATCGGAGACCTCTATACTGAACTCCATACTGAACATCTCGGACTTTGAACAGTTTTCCCCCGAAGATCATGAAGACGAGTGGCGTCGTATGAAAACCCAAATCACAAACCTCAAGGAACAAGAGACTGCACCACTCAGTATACACGACGTGCACCAGTATTCTCTCCTGTACATAATACTGGGACTTATTATCATCGTGGCCTGTGTATACT
>OZ001670.1:7681085-7707272 GCA_963924145.1 Pyrausta purpuralis | reverse complement strand
GTAGCCACTAATTATCCAATATCTCTCTCGAAATGTACGTCAGAGTAAGCCGGGGTCCACCGTGCAGCGTGGCGGAGTGAGCTTGTTGGATAATAAGTTCTGTGAGTCTGCCGTGGCTTGACAGGATCGTGGGATGCTTAGCCGATTGACTTAGTTGTGAATTGCTTAATCGTCCGCCGACCTTAAGGAGTCCATCTGTAGCATCGATGAAGGATTGAGGCTCAACAACTTGCTGTTTGGCCTTAGATGTCCTTGTTTTTGTAATTGATCGATGTCTTCTTCGAAATCGATCGATTGAGTCGTTTTTATAAGTAAATGTAGGGCATGTTGTTTTTCCGTCGTCGATAGGTAATTTTGCCGAGGAATTTGCTTATTGCGCAACCATTGTGTGAAACGTAATAGCCAGCCGATCGTTGTTGTTATGCGTTTTATCGAGCTGCATTCGTGTAATAATTGAATAACTAAATCGTTTCTGTATGACACGGCGGCGTTCACACTGCCTTTCTTAGCTTCTAATTCCGGTGCTTCGTATATCTTGTTTTTGATCTTGAGTGGATCAAATGTAGATAGCCACTGCGGTCCATGCCACCACAAAGCATGTTCTGACAGTTGTTGCGAAGTCAAGCCTCTCGTGGCGCAGTCTGCCGCATTTTCTTCGGACCGGACGTGGTGCCAAGATGACGAAGGGATAACGTTAAGTATCGAACGGACTCTGTTGGCTACAAATTGTTTCCATCTGCTTGTATCACCATGCAGCCAGCCCAACACCACCATAGAGTCGGTCCACGCGTATGCTTTCACGTCTTCTGGTACAGTTTCCAGGACTTTCTTCATAAGTTGCGTCAGTAGTAGCGCTCCACAAAGTTCAAGTTTAGGTAGAGTTAACTTGTTCTTCAGCGGAGCTAACTTTGTTTTGGCTGTCACAAGCGTCGATGTGAACTCGCCTTTACAATCTAGGGTGACGACGTAAATAGAGCAAGCGTATGCCTTTTCTGACGCGTCGCAGAAACCATGAATTGTGTAATGGTTTCTATCTTCCATGTATCTTGGTATGTTGAATCTCTCGATTTCTTGAAAGTCACACCTTAGTTGAGCCCAGTCATTGTTAATGTTTTCTGTAAGATGAGCATCCCAATCAGATGTTTCTTCGGACCAAGTTCGTTGAAACAGTATTTTCGCCCTTATCGTCAGCGGTGATAACCAACCCAGCGGGTCAAAAATCTTAGAGATGTGTGATAGTAGCTGCCGTTTTGTTACTGATGCTGTACTTATCTCATCATCAAATAAGTTTTTGAATGAAAAAGTGTCTGAGGTTGGATTCCAACGCAAACCTAGCGTCTTCCTATTTTCAGAGCACCTGAAGTCGAGTGGTGTGTCCAATTGATTCGGAGATAAATTCTTTGTCAGCTCGGTGGAGTTACTGGACCATTTTCTTATGTTCATTCCAGCGCCTTTAAGTATGTCGATTATCTCTTGTTGCAGCTGTTTAGCTTGAGATAAGTTTTCACAGCCTTCCAGCAGGTCATCCATGTAAAATGAGTTCAACAGAGCAGCAGCCGCCATCGGGAATTTGTGTGCATCGTCTATGGCAAGCTGTTTCAATGTACGCATTGCAAGGTAGGGCGCCGCTTTCGTACCATAAGTGACTGTTGTAAGCTGGTACTCTTTCAGAGGCTCGTCTGGCGTACTTCTCCAAATAATACATTGTAGATGTTGGTCATGCTCTCGAATCATTATTTGTCGAAACATCTTCTCAATGTCGGCGGTTATCACGTATTTATGCTGTCGCCATACTAGGATAAGATGTAGTAGGTCCTTTTGTAGATTAGGACCTCGTTCCATCAAATCATTGAGGCTGTATCCTGATGACGTCTTTGATGATGCATTGAAGACGGTTCGAAGCTTTGTAGTCGTAGAATCAGCCTTCAATACACCGTGATGAGGGAGATAGCACGAGGGTTCCGTATGTTGCGTAATTGAAGACATGTGACCTTGCTGTTCGTAGTCGTGTAGAAACTGTTTGTAGCTCTCAGCGAATTCTTTGTTTCTTAACATCTTGTTTTCTAAGTTGTAAAATTGTGCAGTTGACTTCGACTTAGATTGACCTAGATCTTGTTCGAATCCAGGTTTCATTGGGAGCGCTACTTCGTATCTCCCAGTCGGTAATCGTCTTGTTGTTGACTGGTAGTATTGTTCACAGTTCTTCTCCTCTTGTGTCAGTTCGAGGCTTGAGTCAGTAATATCTTCGAGTTCCCAGTATTGTGATAGCTCGGATAAGTTGTTTACAACAACGTGACATTGAAAGGTTTTCACGCTGCCTGAAAGTATCCAACCCATTCTTGTTTGTTGTGCAATGGGCGCGATGTTTGGACCTTTGATCAGACCATTCATGATAATGTCTGAGTAAACGCTTGCATCCAATAGCAGATCAATCGGTCTTGAAAGATTGTACTCTGGATCAGTTAAATTAGTTCATAAATGCAAATGCAATCTGCAACTGGGTATTGTCATCACGTCGAAAACTTTAGTAGGTTATTCTTCAACAAGAATAAGCTAAGTTCTAGTTTGAAAATTGTATTGTTAGTTTGTTCTCACCTGCATGTAGCCGTGCAGAGAGTGGTCACCCATAACCTCCATTCTCGACTTCTTTGTGCTTCATTCGAGAGCGCCGTGAATGCGAACCTGAAACAATGCTATTTTATAGACACCAATAGCTATTCAATTCAATTCAATTCATTTTATTTGCATAAACCATGGTAAAAATACATACACATACATATTGTGGTGTTTATAAATACATTAAAGTTCAGCATGTTTTGTCTGGGTAAGACGTGCAAATTTTTCATTTTGTTGGGCAGACTTGATTATAAGTTCATACAATGTCAACAATATGGATTTTCATAAAGATTATTGTTAATTTTTGATTTATTATCAACGATTTTAATGTATTTGGTTCAGTAATACCTACGCTATTGCTATTCACTATATCTAAAAGTAATATGTGATTCATAAAGATGAAATAAGAAACCAAAAATTTGCGCACGGGCGGGACTTGAACCAGCAACCTTTTGGCAAACCGGGCCAAACGCTCTTACCAATTGAGCTACCGTGCTGTTAGTCCGACCCTGCGAAATTTGTGGTTTCTTATGAAAACGTCAATTGCGTGACGCTTAGCGCCATCTAGCCGTCTGTTTATGAAACAGATGGCCCAAGCAGTTATTCTTTACAGAATAAATTCAACTTGGAAATTGATGTCGCTTCGCTATCTAATTCTAAAGCATTAGTAATATGTGAATCAGCGTGGCTAGATGGCGTTGTTATTTTCTGCCACATAAAAGCCTGACTCGCAGTATTTAAGTTCCGTTGGAGTAAGAAGCCTAATTTAATTTTATTTTATTTTCATAAAATATGGCGTTTTCACTAAATCCTTTATGCATAAAAATGGTCTCACTGTCTACTACAGTTGACAATCAAGTGAAAAATGTGCAGTTACTGCAGCTTACAACGCAAAACGTTTCGCACGCATTTTGCTTCTCAGGTTGTCGCAGGCATAGACTTATATGTATTCTACTAGACACGCTGTTCAGAACAAATTTTGTGTCACATTTATAAAATGACAGAAGTATGAAGTGTTGCTATTTAATATTTTTGATTTCTCCTGTTTGATACAGATTATTGTCGTGTTTCTTCGTGATCAATCAATCTTAAGCTACTATAGCACTTACATTTCAACATCGTGATATTTGAAAACGTTTTCAAGCAATAGAGAAAAAAAATCACTTAAAAAATAAACAAATCCCAAAAAGATATCACATCGATATTTTTTCACCATTCCTTCCAAACATGACATTAGCCATTACAACAACATTGAGCTGTCAAAGGTAGCAAAGAGCAATCGAACAGATATGACACCTTGCTGGTGTTTAGTTTTCTGCCTATGATTCGATATATGAACTACTATTATTACCTACATATGTCTATTATTTTAAATGATAATGTTTATGTGATATTTCCACAAAAAAGGGTAATAATATGCCTACCAATATTATAACAACATAATTTGTACCAATTATCTTACAATACTACTCCTGTACAGACAGATATTTACTTAAAGTCCGTTTTTATTTTCTACTCGAATATTGTAAACAATCTTGCTTGACATACCTTTTTAACAAAAGTATTCATTTGAAAATAAGAAACACAAAACTCAAATTTTACATACGCAATAATCATTTAACACTGATATATTTTCTATTAAATAGTAAATTTATTTATTCACTGATATTATTAAGTTTTAAAATATTGTTTACAATTTTGAACTTGTTAAGAAAATTGGACTTTAATGATAAAGTCAATTGAAATAAAACTCATACTTCATAGATGTAACTTGGCCCTATAATTTTAAAGGGTACACATTGATAATTCATATTCTACCTATAAGAGTTTTGGCATGTCTGTTTTTGGTTGATCTTTGGGTTTCTATGAAAATTGTGAGAAAACGGAAATTAATATTTTTACGCCGTCAACGAATCTTTGAATCACTTTTATTTACTACATACAACCAAACAAAAGCATAACTTTCAAGTTAGGTTAAAATACGGGCGCTATACCTAACACATATTTAGGTAACTTATTTATTTCGTCTTTTGACGTAAGGGACGTTTTGACATGGTAGTTTATGGCAACAGACTAAACACAGATGCTCCATTTGGCCTTAACTTACTGTAGAACAAAGTTTGTTCTAAACAGCGTGTCTAGTGTAACATAGAGGTCGTTGGTCGCAGGTTGAGTTCTTTTACTATTATTAAATAGTAAACGCCACCTTTACCTTGTCTCATAATTTCACTGTTCTGTTCATTTTTTAACATTTTCATTGTATTTATTTTATAATGAATTTACAATAAGAACTTAATTAAGGAACTATGCTATTCACAGCATTACATAAACCATCTATGGTTTTACCGAACGCTGCGCTTGTTGAGTCGTCATCGTACTCGTACTTACAATATATAGTACAATACAAGATGAAGGATTTTAATTATTTAATATCGTCCGCGTTTTATGTACCTACTCTGTTTTCTTCCGTGCCATTACTCCTTCTTATCATGTGTTGTATATGTATAAATCAACAGTAAAATAAACTGTATATGTTGTGCACAAACTAGAGGTTTCATCTCTCGTCGAACCACAAAATACCTCATCAACCCATCTACAACCTCAGAGCTATTTTTTTCCTCACAGTCGAAATTAAAAATGGTATTTTTAACTCAGGTAAAAGCACCTATTTCACTCTCGAGTTATTGGCGTTCTCACTCCGTTCGAGCGCCAGAAACATCTTAAGTGAAATGGATCACTCTCTCCCTTGTATAACAACCTATTATTCTTTAAATGTTTATCACCTGCAGAATTCGACGGCCTCCGTGGTCGAGTGGCTACCACGCTGGTTTCAAGCGTCGCCATCTAGTGAGGTTCCGGGTTTGATTCCCGGTCGGGTCAATGTAGAAAACGATCTTTTATATATTGTCTTGGGTTTGGGTGTTGACCGTTGTGTCTAATTTCCATAACACAAGTTAGGCACACAAGGCTACTTACTTTGGGATCAGAGCAATGTATGTGATTGGTGTCCATTATTAAAAAAAAGCCATGAACCTTGAGATCAGTATCAATATTACTATAATAGCGAAATTAACCGCTGTCCACCGATAGCAGCAGCTGAGATTATTCAGCGCTGAGCGTTTACCCACATCTCACCTGTAAAACAGCCAGTCGTCCTTAGCGCTCGAACCTTGAGATCAGTATCAATTTTACTATAATAGCTAAATCTACCGTTGTCCATTTTAATAGCAGCAGCTGAGATTATTCAGCGCTGAGCGCTTACCCATATCGACGATTTACGACGACTTACCATTTGACGATCCGTCTGGTGTAGTGGTCGTGAAATCGCCTACTACGCAGCGGGTTGCGGGTTCGATCCCCGCACAATACAAACATTTGTGTGCATGAACATGTCTGTTTGTATTGTTCTGGGTGTTTTCTATGTATATCATGTATGTATTTACAAACAAAAAGTATTTAAGTATTATATCCGTTGTCTGGCACCCATAACACAAGCTTTGAGTAGCTTTCTTTGGGACTGGATGGCGATGTGTGGGAATGTCCAAGGGATATTTATTATTTATTATTATTTATTACCGAGAGACCAGAGAAAAGGAGAATTATTTTGAAGAGAGAAGATGTTCTTTTAGGCGATTTTTAAAAACAGTTATTGAAGTTGACTGCCTAATAGCAAGGGGTAAGGAGTTCCACAGTCGTACTGGTTGAACTGTAAAAGAATTAGAATAATAGCTCGTTGTGTGACAGGGGGTTCAAGGTGGAGTTTCCTCGATGACCGCATGTCAAGACCTCGCGATGGCTGCAGAAAGTGAAAGCGCTCCTTGAGATAAGGTGAAATAGTATGTTTAAATCAGGTAAAAGCACCCATTTCACTCTCTATTAGCGCTTTTACTCCGTTCGAGCGCCAGAAACATCTCTAGTGACATGGATCGCTTTCTCCTTGTATGACAACCAATTTTTCTTTAAATGCCTATCACCTGTAGAATTCGACGGCCTCCGTGGTCGAGTGGCTACCACGCTGGTTTCAAGCGTCGCCATCTAGTGAGGTTCCGGGTTCGATTCCCGGTCGGGTCAATGTAGAAAACGATCTTTTCTATATTGTCTCGGGTCTGGGTGTTGTGGTACCACCGTTGTGTCTGATTTCCATAGCACAAGTGCATTAGCTACTTACTTTGGGATCAGAGCAATGTATGTGATTGGTGTCCAATATAAAAAAAAGCCATGAACCTTGAGATCAGTTGCAAAATTACTATAGTAGTGAAATCTTCCGCTGCCCACTTTGATAGCAGCAGCTGAGATGATTCAGCGCTGAGCGCTTACCCATATCTCACCTGTAAAACAGCCAGTCGTCCTTAGCGCTCGAACCTTGAAGTCAGTAGCAAAATTACTATAGTAGCGAAATTTACCGCTGTCCACCGATAGCAGTAGCTAAGATGATTCAGCGCTGACCGCTTACCAATATCTCACCTGTAAAAAAGCCACTTTGATAGCAGTACCTGAGGTTATTCAGCGCTAAGCGCTTACCCATAGCTCACCTGTAAAACAGCCAGTCGTCCTTAGCGCTCGCCAGCGCTGACAGCAGCGCGCGATGGTTGTACAGCGGCCGCGGCGCTGCGTACGACGCGTGCAACGCGCGCCAGCACGCGCGCCACGCTGACTGGCCGCGCGTGCGCACGCCTGCGGTGAATGCTGCCTGGTGATGACAACATGTTTGTTAATATTAGTGTCGAGATCCTGTGCTCGAGAACTTTACATGACTTAGGAGCAGTGTTGGCCCAAAGTTATTATTATTAACAATTGAAAAATAATAATAATAAAGAATTAGTGCTCGTAGCGCAGTGGTAGCAGCGCTTTGGTTGTGATACCGAAGTGAAGCAACCTTCAGCGCGGTCGTGTTTGGATGGGTGACCATTCCGACCATATAAGTGACGTACATCACGAGCATATCCGTGCTTCGGAAGGCACGATAAGCCGTTGGTCCCGGCTAATATCGGTTGATATTAGTCGTTAATCTTAGTCAGAGGCCTTATGGGCGGCTTGATAACATCTGCCAGCAGGGTTAGTCGCTTGCCTTGCAAACCCCCCCCCCCCCCCCCCCCCCCCAACCTGCACTGAGCCCGCCATACCTGGACTAACGCTTATCGCCGAGACTTGCCACCCGAAGCACGGTAACGCAGTGTTTGTTACTCCCGGCGTTAGCATTTCATCCGCACAGTGCTCTACCCAGAACGGTATCGAGGTTATAACCATAGACCTCGGCCACTGCACCGTCACATCGGTCTACAAACCTCCAGGGACACCTTTTGAGTTCGTACCTCCCGACAACTTCAATGACCAACTCGTAAAAGTTGTAATAGGTGACTTTAACAGCCATAATGCAACCTGGGGATATAACGACACAGACACAAGCGGTCTAGCTGTGGAGGCGTGGGCTGAGACAAACGATCTGGTTCTCATTCATGACCCGAAACAACCGGCTTCTTTTAACAGCGGCCGATGGAAGCGCGGGTATAACCCAGACCTAATTTTTGTCAGCTCAACAGTTAGCTCTCAGAGCAGTAAATACGTATGCTCTCCAATACCTCGAACACAGCACAGACCTATAATGTGTAAAATCCACCCTGTCGTACAACCTTTACGGGTGCCTTTGAGGCGTCGTTTCAACTACGCTAAAGCTGACTGGACGCGGTTTTCGCAGCTTATTGACGATGCGGCAATAGACATCCCACCTTCACCGCAACACTACGATCAATTCGTCGACTTAGTTGCGATAACTTCCCTCGAATGTATCCCGAGAGGTTGTCGGACATCTTATATCCCTGGACTTTCAATAGAGTCCGCAGAGCTGTTGAAAAGGTACGAGGTCCTGTTCCATAACGACCCTTTCTCTGAGGAAACCATACTGGCTGGCGAGGAGCTCTTATCGCGAGTAAGCGAAAATCGACGTGATGCGTGGATCAAAACTGTTACCAACATCAACATGACACACAATAGTAAGAAGGCTTGGTCCACCATCCGCAAGCTCACTAACGATTCACCATCACCCTCTTCTCCCAGTCAGGTTACCGCAAATCAGGTTGCACACCAACTTCTTCTTAATGGCAAATCTGGCCGCCCTGCGAAATGTCCACATTTAAACAACTCTGTAGGCACGTCCAACCAAGTCAGTTTGCCATTCAACTTAGGAGACATTATATCTGCCATCAAATACCTTAAATGCGGTAAAGCCTCTGGGATAGACAACATGTCAGTGGAGCAAATAAAGCACCTCGGTCCAGTAGCTGTATCTTGGCTGTTGCAGCTATTTAACAATTGTCTGGAATCTGCTCAAATACCACGCATCTGGAGAAAGTCAAAGGTGATAGCAATACTGAAGCCAGGGAAATCAGCAGACAATCCTAAAAGCTTTCGGCCAATTTCATTATTGTGCCATACCTTCAAGCTATTTGAACGATTGCTGCTGACCCGGCTCACTAGCTTTATCGACCCTAAACTAGTCCCAGAGCAAGCAGGTTTCAGACCGGTAAAATCATGCTGCAACCAAGTGCTCAAGCTCACGCAACACATTGAAGATGGTTTTGAGTCTGGGTTGATAACGGGCGCCGTATTCGTGGACCTATCTGCGGCCTACGATACGGTGAACCTCAACCGACTGTTATGGAAGGTGGACATCATGACCGGCGATCGCAAATTCGTCATGATCCTTCGAGAACTCCTCCATAACCGTCGGTTTCAAGTTCATCTTCGCTCAGACAAAAGTCGTTGGAGGTCACAAAGGAACGGCCTTCCCCAGGGCAGTGTCCTGGCGCCGCTCCTTTTTAACATCTACACCAACGACCAACCATCCAGCATAAATACGTCCCGCTTCTTATACGCCGACGATCTGGCATTAACATCACAAGGCTCCAAGTTTGAAGAAGTTGAGGCTAACCTCACTGTAGCTCTCAATAATCTGAGTAGCTACTACGAGGCGAACTCACTGAAGCCAAACCCGAGTAAAACGGAGTCTTGCGCATTCCACTTGCGCAACAGAGAAGCGAGACGCGAACTCAAAATTGTGTGGCAAGGGGTACCAATCTCGCACAACAACTACCCGAGATATCTTGGCGTTTCGCTAGACAGATCTCTTACTTATAAGAAGACCTGCGATAACGCCAAGAAGAAAGTGCACTCGCGGAACAACTTATTGCGTCGCCTAACTACCACCAAATGGGGAGCTACGCCGCACGTGCTGCGGACGACAGGGCTAGCGCTCGCCTTCTCAGCTGGCGAGTACGCATCCCCTGTTTGGAGCCGCTCTGCTCATGCCAAGTCAGTGGATGTAGCCCTGAATGACACCTGCCGGGTCATCACTGGTTGTCTAAAACCTACCCCCGTGTCAATGCTATATCCACTGGCTGGTATAGCACCTCCGGAAGTCCGCAGAGCTGTAATGAGCTCTTCTGAAAGGGCAAACGCAGATTGCGACTCACGGCACCCTATGCACGGCTACGTCTCAGTGCCGCAAAGGCTAAAAAGTCGTCGCAGTTTTATTAAGTGTGTCGCCCCACTTTCTACCGAACCCGCACAGGCCAGACGTGATCTTTGGCGCGTAAAAGCTTCTCTGCCTACTCCCTTTGTCCCACTTGTCGAGAATCTCCCTACTGGACATGATCTACCGTGGCCGATCTGGAAGTCCTTAAACAGGCTTCGGACTCAGGTTGGCCGAAGTAAGGAGAACATGGTCAGGTGGGGATTTTCGGCAAGATCCGATGTGGACTGTGTTTGCGGTGCAGTGCAAACTATGGCACACCTAACATCGTGCCCGGCGTGCCCCGACACCTGCACGCCGGCGGATTTAATGAACTGCAGTCGATCCGCAATACAAGTGGCTGAATTCTGGGCTGCAACGATCTAATTCCTCGGGTTTCATCGACACGCTAAGAAGAAGATTGTAAAGCGATAAAAAAAAACTATTTCAATTTCAATGGGAACGGTAATAATTATAATAGTACTATACATGTATGTTTATATCAGTGTAAAACGATTACATTGTATTACCATTGAAAAGTATAACTTTATTTAAGGAGCTTAACTCTACGATATTTAAAAACAATCATTATTAACTAATAAGTAACGGTTACGAAGATATTATAAAATCTTAATATGTTAGTTCATTTTTATGAACTACATACAGAGCGAGCAAGGAGGCAAACAGTAAAATAGAACACATTTCAGTTTTTTTTAGCCCTAAGGTAAAAATGATGGAATATGCCATCCGGCGTTAATTCCACCTTGCTTGTGCAATGAAATAAAGACATATTTTTAATCAATCATCATACCATAACTTTTTTGTTTTTAAAGGGTTTTTGTCAGTATACAAACTTAATAATAGAAAATGCACTTGTAAAAAGCAACTGTATCAGTCTGAGGAATCGAACCCCGTGTCTTGCGCTATCCGGGCGCAAGCCTATCATCATGTAGTTTACGGCGAGTATAAAAACCGGCCAAGTGCGAGTCGGACTCGAGGGCACTGAGGGTTCCGTGCCAACCTTAACTGAATTAGGGAATCCACTTACTTCTACTTAATAAAATACCACAATATTTTCTTGACTGCAAATATAACTTTGTTTTTCATAGTGTTTTTATGAAGTACAAAGTTATGTTTGCGGTTGTTGAAAACATGCTATATCTCAAAAACTACTCGTTTGGTCTCGTCCAAACCAATTTTCGTTGAAAGTATTTGTTACGATCTATATTATATATTTTTTTCAAAATTTACACTCTCTTGGTTTAGAAGTTAGATGGGGAGGGGGACGCCCATTTTACCACTTTGGAAGCAGATAGCTATGGAACGTTAGACTTTAAAAGAAAATGGTTTTAGAAACCTCAATATCATTTTAAAAGACCTATCGATAGACACCCCACACGCATGGGTTTGACTAAAAAAAATAAATTTTTTTTTTAAGTTGCATGTATGGGAGCCCCCCCTTAAATGACATTATTTTTAAGTTTTTGTATGAGAATCGGTAAGCGGTTAACAGGATACATCTTCCTACAAAATTTCAACAGTGTAATGCTTATAGTTACAGAATAAAATGGCTGTGACATACGGACGGACAGACAGACAGACATACTTGACGAAACTATAAGAGTTCCGTTTTTTGCCATTCGGCTACGGAACCCTAAAAAGCCACAAGGGTTTATTATAGTAAAAAACTGCACCCCTTTTCGATTGTGGCGGAATTCTGTCATTCTTCAGATAAGTTGGTGGCACTTATAAATTTAACTCACCTCCTGATAAATGTCAGGTATCGTCTGATTTTTCTTGAACCAGGAATCAAATAGTTCCACCGCCTGCTTTGTCACTTTAGGGTTCTCCCACTCCACACCAGCGGTTAGGAGGGCGCCACTAAGCCAGCTGTAAAAAAAATATATTAAAAAAATATAGTCACCTAACACTATTTTGTGCTAAAAAGCACCGATTTCATATGGGAGAACGCGAGCGTTAAGATGGCGTGTGATAAAAAATATATAATAAATATATATGCACCAGACAACACACCAATTGCGTGGTTTTGTGGTAAGTTATTTTCTTCCTTGTGTATTAATCCCTCAAGCATATGTAAACGAGACACAATGGATATTCTATTGTTATGCGGTCGCATGCGACCGCTTCGGTGTTTATGCGTTAAACGATCTTTCTTTCACCTTTAAGTGTGGTCCTGTACCGCCACTAGAATAGTTTACTTTAAATCTTTGTTTAGTGTTATTATAAAACCTTAATTTCTGTTAATTATTTAAAAACATTTGATTTCTGTTATTTATTGTTAAGTATTCAAACAATATTCTTGCGTTTCAATTCATTTAAAAAATGAGAAAATATCGATTAATATCGATCGATTAGATTAGAATCGATTAATTAGTAATCGAACTAAATAATCAATTTTTCTTACTGAAATAACAATCGATTAATTTAAAATCATGTTTTATATGGAATGTTAAATATCTACCACTAGTAGCTTAGAACAAACACGCATTGAGCCACTACTCGCGACTACTAGTGGCTCAGTCTGTCACTAGTAGCGGCCACTAAACTCAGCTATTATTAGCCTAAAGCAAGAGCACATTAAAACACAAGTTGCGACCATCAAGCGGCAACTAGTGGCTCAGTCAAGCCACCAATAACGGCCACCAATCCCAGCCATCGATCGAAAACAGTGAATAAGTAAAAAAAGTGGAAACAACAGACTTACAGCTGATCCTCGTTTAATGGCGCAGAAGCTGATGGCGCTAGAGTGTGCAGTTCTTGAGGATGTAGCTCCTGCAGCAACTCCTGCAGTCGAGGTCCCGACGCGCCGAGCCTTAGAAGAGAGCGCCACCAGGACATGTGGTTTAGGACTACCCTCCACGGAGCCCAGTGCTTCTCTGCGCTGAGACGGGCTGGAAGATAAAATGGTTCTATATAGGAGACATATCAAGACTATCAAGTACCAGAATACAGACTGACATTGGCTGAAAAGAATGTATTTCTTATGGCAGTAATAGTTTTTAATGCATTACCAGAGGACATAAGATGAATAACGGGTTCTTTATTTAAAACAAAGTTACACTCGTGGTCAATAGAGAATATTTTTTAACATCTTAATAAATTTTTTACTTGCTAGGAATATATGTTCAATCCGATGGCGATGATTTCCACTATTGACATTATCATAGTTTAATTAATACTATATTTCACTCACTAAAATGTAGCAAATTTTGGTCAACTCAAATGTATTTGTAAACTAAGACCCATATTGAACACCCAAAATACGCAAATAAATTTGAATTTGTATTTGTTCCAATTTGATGGCGGTTCGTTGATTTTGTCCGTGAAAATATTGGATTTTAGAGTTCTTATCTTATTTTATATTCCCGTGCGCGAGCAAAGCCTTCGCTAACGTTTATGCTTCCATGCGCTTTTTAGAGCGAGAAAACGATATTACGATATACGGCGCGAGTAAAGACCCTTTACACACTGCGACTTTTAGCAGCGATGCAGTCGCGATGCTAACGTGCGTTAGCATTGATGCAGTCGCAAAATTACACACAGTGCTATTTTTAGAATCGATACAGTCGCGATTCTAACGCGCGACTGCATCGATGCTAAAAGTCGCAGTCAGGGGTCAAAGCGAGCGCGTATATAAATTTTGGTTACCGACCAGCGTAAGTTTATTAAGTTACAGACAAAAAAATTAAACTACACATCCTTGTAAACAGATTACTTTTTATTGCACATCACCTAGGCTAGTTTCAAATTCGTTTTAAGGAAATGTATCTACAATTTAGGCGGATCATTATTTCATCCCGTCAACTTGGGTAAATAAATTCTATGTACACTTACTGGCAGCAGCGATGGCCCTGCTCGCCGGGAGCCTGCCAGCGCGACTGAGCACGAAGGCGTCGTCTAGAAGTAGCGCTCGTTCTGCGGGCGCGCCGCTTGAGTACAACGCTGCTGCGCGCGCCGCTGCTGCTTCTGCTGTCTGTGAATAAAGTTAAACAAATAAAGATGAAAATAAGAAACCAAAAATTGCGCACGTGCGGACAAAAACAACGGAACAAACAGTTAGTGCGAATCGAGTTACTCCCAGCGCCATCTAGTGGTGCGCGTTGACATCTTTATCTTATGGTTTTGAATGTTTTTTTTATACTCAGTGTCATATTTTATAATCATAAAGATGAAAATGAGAAAACAAAATGTGTGCACAGGCGGGACTCGCATCATTATTCTATATTATACTATAATTATTCTGGCTAACCGGGCCAAACGCTCTACAAATTAACCTACCGTGCTGTCGGTCAGGCCGTGCAAAATTCTGGTCTCTTATGGATACATCATTGCGTGACGTTTACGCTGCGTCATCTACCCCAACTAATTTACAAAAAAGCAGTGGGCCAAGTAGCTTTACAGAATTACAGAATAAATTCAACTTGGAAATAGATAACGCTTCGCTATCCAACGCTTCCGTCGTCCAAAAATTCGTATTTCGCACGGTCGAACCGAAAGCACGGTTGCTCAACTGGAAGAGCGTTTGGCCCGGTTAACCAAAAAGTCACTGGTTTGAGTCCCGCCCGTACGCAATTTTTGGTTTCTAATTTTCATCTTTATGAATATAAAATATGACACTGAGTATAAAAACATTCTAAACCATAAGATAAAGATGTTATCGTGCACCACTAGACGGCTCTGGGAGTAACTTGACTCGCACTAACTTTTTGTTTCTTTGTACGGTCGAAGTATATCACGCCGTTTAACAACAATCAAACGGGCGTCACTTTACACAAAAGATGACGATGGTGCAAGAAATTACGGCTCTTAAGATGGTAAAAGGCGTTTAGTAAAAAATACTGGAAGTATTTTTCTACTATTATACTATTTTTATAATACTGGAACTTTCCGGGCCGCATTTTTATGATTTTCAAATGTAGCTGCTATAGTAAAAGTAAAATATAAAAAAAAAACTTATTTCTTGTTCTACATCAATTTCAGGGCACGCTCAGTCATTTTTATTTTACTCTTTCAAAAGTTTTGTAGTTGTGCCTAGTAAACATGACAAATAATATTGGACACCAATCACATTCATTGCTCTGATCCCAAAGTAAGAAGATATTTGCACTTGTGTGATAGAAATCAGACACAATGGTGGTACCACAACACCCAGATCCGAGACAATATAGAAAATTTTGATTTCTATACTGACCGGGAATTGAACCTGGGACCTCGGAGCGGCGACGCCTTGAAACCAGCGTGCTTAGCCACTACACCACGAAGGTAGTCAATGAATAGTAACTACCTACGTTTAGTAAAAGTATTTACCTCCCCAGCATTTCTGTCTTGCGGAGCAACTCTATACAGCCCTCTCGCTCCCACGTTGTATCTCACCCACTTGTGCTTGCCCAAATCTGGGATCACCACTGAAACACGAAAAAATTCTCAATATAAAACTATACAAGGTAAAATGCGTGGTAGTAACGGTTTCTTGACTTTGAGCTAAATAATGGCTACAGAGAAAGCGACTAGTTTGCAAATCAGCAAGCTCAAGTGGCAATAGACAGGGAACATAGCGCGAAGAAATGATGGTGGTTAGGACAGATAAGTTTTAAATCGGTGACTCGTCGATAAAAAGCTAAGGGGTAAGCCTAACCTTAGATCGCAGGAGGGAAACTAAGGAGGACGACAATGTTCAGCAGTGGGCGTCCTACGGCAGATAATGATGATGAAAGCTACCTTAGAAAGCCAGATATCTCCTTCTCTATAACTCATTCAATGAACTTACTTTCTGTATCGTTCATCCATATCAGATGCGTCACGTTTTCAGCCCAACGTGACGTTTTCACAGGCCTCGTTTCGTTTCCAACATCGTACCTGAAATAAAATAAAACTAGTTAGAGTATCCGCACCGCGTGTATTTTCCGTCACGATTGAGCTATTATGCGTATGTCCCTCTATTTAACTCTAACCACCCCAGGTTTTTTCATAAGGCTAGCAATCTGCCTAGGTTACTACAGGCCTCCAGGAATGTAGCCTGGGATTTCGGAATATTTGGCCTTTATTCCGCCACATCTGTGCTGGTTTCTTTTGCCCTTTACAGCCTCTGTACACTGTCTGTGACACCTATAACGAATAGCCTACCTATGACCAGTTATAGTTCCAATAACTATTCGCAGTTTATTTCTTGGCAATTGGATGGGGTTACGGGGAAAGCCTTTTCGAATCTTCTGAAACGGCGTTTTTTGTTTGCCAACAACCTTTACCATTTCTATTTCTCCAATCTGTTTGGTGTGTGTCAGCTTCGGCTTCTGCATGCCAAGTTCATATTTGGGCCTGCGGTATGGGCAGTAAAGGTTACGTTTCATTTATTATTGTCGCTGAACCCCTCTTGGCTAGTTTGTCTCCTGCGTCGTTTCCAAGTGAGTTACTAGGTCCTTTATCAATTTCAAGGTCCATTGGTGAGTCACTTACCAGGTCCCATTCTGCATGCTCTCCGTGGTATTTCTCCAGACCTTGGTCACGTTCTCGTCGTCATCCTCAGTGGGTCCCACCATGAACGTGAGCGGTATCACCCACTTGTGCGGTGGTGGGGCCTTGGTGGTGGTCGTGCGGCGAGTGGTAGTGGTAGGGGCTGGTGTGGTGGTCGCGTTGACATCGTCTTCTAGGGATTCCGTTAGGTTCTCTGTGGAGGAGATGGTTTTTCGGTCTTTAATATGAAGTTCAGAAAAAAGTCGCAAGATGCAGACGTGGGGGAACGCTATAGGATAATAAATTTAATTACTACGAAACTTCGCTAAGCTTATAATCGTATTCTAGGGCAAAGTGGGTAATGTGAGTAGTAGTGTCTATAGTCTAAAATCTAAATTCTATATTGACCATTCAGCATCATCATCATCATTCTCAGCCAAAGGACGTCCACTGCTGAACATAGGCCTCCCCCACAGCTTTTCACTGCGACCGATCACTAGCGGTCTGCATCCAGTTTGATCCTGCGATCTTTTTAAGATCGTCTATCCATCTCGTCGGTGGTCGTCCTACGCTGCGTCTATGGTCGAAGGGTCACCAATCCAGAACTTTTCTAGCCCAACGGCCATCAGTTCTTCGCGCTATGTGCCCTGCCCATTGCCACTTGAACTTACTGATTCTCAAAGCTATGTCATTGACCATTGTATATCTGTAATTTGAATACTTTTGGAGATTTAGGAAGAATTATCAGCACTAAATTGGTAATAACATCTTGGGGCCAAACGTTAATCAAAGAAGATTAAGCAATAGGAGTGAATTCATAGTAAAACTAGGTCTTTTTGTCGTTTTTCTGAACAATCATATCCGTCATTCAACTAGAAACTAAGGATGCTCTAAAGTTCGAGATATCTTACCAGGCTCATAAAACAACTCATCCAGTTCAGCTCTCAGCTCAAAGGTAAGAAGACTGTCCATCATTGGGGCATCTAAAGCTGGTGGATCCGCTGACATCACGAATCTGAAAAACCATTACAGTTAGTAGAAAACATTATTTAACTGTGCTTAATTCTATCTAAAAATGATTTTATCTGATTGGACGTTTACTTGGATTTTTTGACTGCGCTGACCGTTTCAAGTTGTTCCGTTGTATCTATCATCACATGGACATAAACTGTTATTTTGATATAGTTTACATTTGTCTGATACTATAGGTTAGTAAACTCTTTAAACTTGGATCTCAGGAGCGGAATATAGCGCAAAATGAAGATCACAAACTATGATCAGGATCAGGCTTGGGTGAGAGAAATGTCATTATGTCCTTGGATGCTATAATTTTTAGCGGACTGTTTTCTTAATTTTCCTGTGTTATGATGACGACATCACCATCAACAGGGGCCACAACACCGGGTACCCCGGTCGTTCGAACCAGCCGTCCTAAGCAGCCACGTGGGAGGCTAAGTCATCACCTATTGCGGCCCCAGAAAATAATGTACTGACATCAGACCTCATGGTATTGCCCCCCACTGCTGAATTATTGGTTGTATCTGACCACCTATATTGACTCCACTACCTAAAACACGTAGTGGATTCAAGACCAATAATGACTTCAGAAACTATAGCAGTAGTTTCACGAGCTATGGTAGTTAGGTTCTTCAAAATGTGACACGAGGAACTACGAAAGTAGTTTCAAGACTTATAGTAGTGGTGTCAGGGCCCACACATTTACAATTTAGGCGCTTTTTTTTAAATTTATTTTCAGCCGTTGAAATCTGTAACATTAATTATAATATTTTTCAAGTTTCTATAATTATTATAATATTTGCATGCCATAATTTTGGTAAAATGTGAGGACTTCTGTACCTACCATCTATTGACACCATGTTTTGAGCAAATAATATACATGTTACTAGCGGACCCAGCAAACTTTGTTTCGCCCCAAGCCCCGTCCCGCCCCAGCTCCGTCCCGCCGAGTCCCGTAATTTTAAAAGTTAAGTATTCCCAGCGAATTTTTTTTCGCCCTTAAATTACTAAAATGGCTATTAAAAAATAAGGGTTGATCGTAGAAGGGTGAAAATTGAGGATTGTATGTATTTTTTTGTATCATTAAAAAATAGAAATTAAAAAAATTGTCTAAAAAAATTAGGGGTGGACTACCCCTAACATTTAGGGGGATGAAAAATAGATGTTGGCCGATTCTCATAGATACCGGATAAGTACAAAAAAATTCATCAAAATCGGTCAAGCCGTTTTGGAGGAGTATGGCAACGAAAACTGTGACACGAGAATTTTATATATTAGAAAGATAAATTTCACAAAGATTAATATTTTGAAATTTGGTCGCAAAATGTATGGAAAGAATGTCAAACCAAGTCAAACTTGACATTTATCCTTTAGGTTTCCTGTCAAAATTGAAACTTCCAGCATTTTCTGAGTGGCTAAATTACAGCTTCAAGGCCTGTACTTTAGGTCTTTTGGCAGTGACACCAGTGTCTCACCTCTCCTGCCTCATGACGACATCATCTCCATCAACAGTGGCAAACAGCAGCGGGTACCTCGGTCGCTCGCAACAGCCTTCCTAAGCAGCCACGTGGGAGGCTGAGTCATCACTTACTGTGGCTCCAGGAAATAAAGTACTGACCTCAAGATCTGTGGTATTGGTTGCCTGCTTTATTATTAGTTGGATATTTACTCTACCACTTAAAGAACTTAGAAGATTCAAAACCCATAGTGGATTCAGGCTATGTCAGTGACTTCAAGATCTTTAGTGAACCCAGCACCTATGTAAGTAGCTGCGGGAGCTATAGTAGTTGTATCAGGGCCTATACAATGCTTTAGAATGTTTTTAACACTCACAGTGTCATATTTAATATTCATAAAGATGAAATAAGAAACCAAAAATTTTTTTGCACACGGGCGGGACATGAACCAGCAACCTTTTGGCTAACCGCCCGTGCGCAAAATTTTTGGTTTCTTATTTCATCTTTATGAAGGGCCTATACAATTATAATTTAGTCGCTCATAGAATGCAATTTTTACGTTTTCAATTTTGACACAAAATGTATGGATAGAATTTCAAACTTCCTCACCTTGACATTTCTCCTCTAGGTTTCCTGTCAAAATTGAAACTTCCAGCATTCTCTGAGCGGGTAAATTAGAGCTTCAGGGCATGTACTTTAGGTCTTTTGGCAGTAGCACCAGTGTCTAACCTCTCCTGCCTCATGACGACGTCATCTCCGTCGACAGTGGCACACAGCAGCGGGTACCTCGGTTGCTCGCAACAGCCTTCCTAAGTAGCCACGTGGGAGGCTTAGTCATCACTTACTGTGGCTCCAGGAAATAAAGTACTGACCTCAAGACCTATGGTATTAGTTGCCTGCTATATTATTAGTTGTATATTGACTCTACCACCTAAAGCACTTAGTAGATTCGTACATTTCTGAAAGAGTGAATAATTGCATAATATTATTATTATATGTATGTATTTATGCTTTATTTATGTTTATGTTTATTCTTATATTTTGTAGTTTATTTATTTATCGATATAGTTATTTATTTAGTTTATTTAATTCAATAATATATTTATTAGATTCTTGTTACTATTTTCCTATTTTAATTTGTGTTTTTTTTTCACTGCACCCGTTGCTATCTTTCCGCATGACCTAAAGGTTTGACTGGCAGAGAATGCTTTTAGCATTAAGTCCACCTTTGTACACTAAATTTGTGCAATAAAGTCTTTAAATAAAAATAAATAAATAAATAGATTCAAAACCAATAGTGGCTTCAGGCTATGTCAGTAACTTCAAGATCTTTAGTGAACCCAGCACCTATGAAAGTAGCTGCGGGAGCTATAGTAGTTGTACCAGGGCCTATACAATTATAATTTAGTCGCTCATAGAATGCAATTTTGACACAAAATGTATGGATAGAATGTCAAACTTCCTCACTTTGACATTTCTCCTACAGGTTTTCTGTCAAAATTCAAACTTCCAGCATTCTCTGAGCGGGTAAATTAGAGCTTCAGGGCATGCACTTTAGGTCTTTTGGCAGTGGCACCAGTGTCTAACCTCTCCTGCTTCATGACGACGTTATCTCCGTCGACAGTGGCTCACAGCAGCGGGTACCTCGGTCGCTCGCAACAGCCTTCCTAAGCAGCCACGTGGGAGGCTGAGTCATCACTTACTGTGGCTCCAGGAAATAAAGAACTGACCTCAAGATCTGTGGTATTGGTTGCTTGCTTTATTATTTGTTGGATATTGACTCTACCACTTAAAGAACTTAGAAGATTCAAAACCCATAGTGGATTCAGGCTATGTCAGTGACTTCAAGATCTTTAGTGAACCCAGCACCTATGTAAGTAGCTGCGGGAGCTATAGTAGTTGTACCAGGGCCTATACAATTATAATTTAGTCGCTTAGAGAATGCAATTTTGTCATTTTCAATATTGACACAAAATGTATGGATAGAATGTCAAACTTCCTCACCTTGACATTTCTCCTCTAGGTTTCCTGTCAAAATTGAAACTTCTAGCATACTCTTAGCGGCTAAATTACAGCTTTAAGGCCTGTGCTTTAGGTCTTTTGGCAGTGGCACCAGTGTCTCACTTCTCCTGCTTCATGACGACGTCATCTCCATCAACAGTGGCACACAGCAGCGGGTAGCCCGGCCGCTCGCACCAGCCATCCTGCCCCGCCACATTACTTACTGGCTCATCACATTTTACCTTGACTCCAGGACCTATAGTTGTGCTTTGAAGACAAATAATGATTTCAGGTCTTAGAGGCTTTGTAACGAATATTGTTAGTTCCACAATCTGTGTAGTGCCTTCAAGACCAATAGTGACTTAAAGAGCTGTAAATTTTCCTTTAATAGTGGCTCCATGTGTTTGGATAGAAGCTCACCTCTGTTGCTTCATCACGACGTTCATCTTCATCAATACCGATTGTTTCACGACCTATAATGACTTCAGGAGATGTAGATACTGTATGGCTTTTAATAGTAACACCAGTGCCTCACCTCTCCTGCTTCATGACGACGTCATCGCCATCAACAGTGGCATACAGCAGTGAGTACCCCGGTCGCTCGAACCAGCCGTCCCAAGCAGCAGCGTTGGTGGCTGAGTCATCACCTACTGTGGCTCCAGGAAATAAAGTACTGACCTCAAGATCTGTGGTATTGGTTGCCTGCTTTATTATTAGTTGGATATTTACTCTACCACCTAAAGAACTTAGTAGATTCAAAACCACTAGTGGCTTCAGGCTATGTCAGTGACTTCAAGATCTTTAGTGAACCCAGCACCTGTGTAAGTAGCAGCGGGAGCTATATTAGTTGTATCAGGTACTAAACAATTATAATTTAGTCGCTCAGAGACTGCAATTTTGACGTTTTCAATTTTGACACTGTATGGATAGAATGTCCAACACATTACTTACTAACTCATCACCTTTTACCGTGACTCCAGGACCTAATAATGATTTCAGGTGTTAGAGCAGTGGCTTTGTAACGAATATTTTTAGTTCCACGAGCTGTGTAGTGCCTACAAGACCAATAGTGACTTAAAAAGCTGTAAATTTTCCTTTAACAGTGACTTCATGTCTTTGGATAAAAGTTCACCTCTGTTGCTTAGTCATGATGTTCATCATCATCAATACCGGTTGTTTCACGACGTATAATGACTTGAGGGGCAGTAAATACTTTATAGCTTTTAATAGTAGCACCAGTGTCTCACCTCTCCTGCTTCATGACGACGTCATCTCCGTCAACAGTGGCACACAGCAGCGGGTAGCCCGGCCGCTCGCACCAGCCGTCCCAAGCCGCCGCGTGGGAGGCTGAGTCATCACCACTGTCATGTTGCAGAGCTCGCCAGAGGTCTCTGAAGGAAGAAATGCATTATTGGGCTAGTGCCTAAGCTATATCGTGGTAAATAAAATCATTGGAAGAAGTTTGAGTCGCTTAACTTTTGAGGTTGTGTTTCGTTATCTCGTGTTAAGGCTGTTATATCGGACTTTATCAACTTTTAGGTATTTGACTTTATCCGAAGCATATAAATATGATCTTAGATCCAAAGTAACATGTTTTTTTTGTTTACAAGAGTTTAAAAAAAATGATAATATTTACATAAGTCTTCAGCTACATGTATTAAACTTAAAGCTAATAATGCAAAGTCACCACCATTGATTGCGTACCTCATCTATAGTGTTTTGATTTAGGTTGGCAATCACTGCCTCGTTTCCCCTACTTCGTGTAGCGACATCTATGAGCAACCACTGTCACTACATTTCAACGCAACACGCTAACTCGGCTCGACGCGACTAGATGGCGCTATAGTCGAAGTATGGAAACTGAACCGCGATATTAGAGATTTAGAGCGGATTAACTACATATGAATAAACCAAGACGGTGATCATTGGACCTTGGTCCCCGGCCATAACACCCGGTCGGTAGGAAGCGCTTCCCTTTGCCTTCCTAACCCTGTTGCGCCAAATTCGTGACCCCGACGTGATACCATCCATACCCGCGGAGCCGCACCGTCGTCGTCAGCGTCGCCTTCTTCTCCTCACCACTAGCCAGCAGCATCCAGCCAGCAGTCTCCTCCAAGCCAGTTCCAGCCTCAAGGACACCACCGCAGACCGCACCGGTTCTTCCTGGGTCCTCGGCAACCTCACCAGCTCATCATCCCGACTCACCGTGGACTTCGAGCTTCATCCTCACGCATCGTGGACATCTCGCATGTACATCCCGACTCACCGTGGACATCACGCATGCGCATCCCGACTTATCGTGAGGACATCGCGCATCTCATCCCGACTCACTGTGGACATCGCGCATCTCGACGCACCGTGGACATCAAGCATGCCCATCCCGAATCACCGTGGACATCGCGCATACACACCCCGGCTCATCGTCGAACACTGGCACTTGCAAGCTCACTACGCACAGACTGCTGAGCTTAACCACCCTGGCTCAATCAACCTCCGGTTCTTCGGAGGGGAGTGATGTAGCGACATCTATGAGCAACTACTGTCACTACATTTTTACGCAACACGCTAACTCGGCTCGACGCGACTAGATGGCGCTATAGTCGAAGTATGGAAACTGAACCGCGATATTAGAGATTTAGAGCGGACTAACTACATATGAATAAACCAAGACGGTGATCATTGGACCTTGGTCCCCGGCCATAACACCCGGTCGGTAGGAAGCGCTTCCCTTTGCCTTCCTAACACAGTTGCGCCAAATTCGGAATAGTTATAAAAGTAAAATAACTAAAAAACACCACACACACACACACACACACACACACACACACATTTGTTAATTTTGGTTGCCCTAGGTTTTATATCAGTTATTTTTTGTACTTTAGTTAATATAATTTTATATCTCGACAGGCTTTACTTAGTAATCTTCTTTTTGATAATAAGATGTGGACCAACGTTGTTATATTCATAATGAATAAAAAAGAAAAATAACAAGTGTTAATATGTAAATTTGTTTGTGGTCCGAATTAAAAATACAGACGAGATGGGCAATCACTGTATTTTCGCGTAAACCATAAGTGGAATATACGAGTAGCTATATGGTATACCCTATATTCTTACCTGGCATCAGCACTAGCAGTTCTGTGGTACTTCAGCACCCGAGCCAATGCTGCGCGGCCCGCCGCTTCCCCTGCCGCTTCGATCGCCATACTCACTATTGCTGCACCCTGAAGAGGTATGGATTATTATATTGATATTAAAAATAACAGCCAAGTGCGAGTCGAACTCGCCCGCTGAGGGTTTCGTGTCAACTTTAACTGAATTAGGGATCCACTTACTTCCACTAAGCCAAAATACCACAATATTTTGTTGACAGCAAACATAACTTTGTTTTTCATAGTGCTATGAAGAACAAAGTTATGTTTGCGGTTGTTGAAAATATGCTTTATCTGAAAACCTACTAGTTCGATCGCGTCCAGACTTATTTTCGATTTTCGTTGAAAGTATTTGTTAAGATCTACATAACATGGGACGACCATTTTACCACTTTGGAAGCGTATATCTTGCAAACGTTATTATGGTTTTAGAAACCTCTATTTCATTTTAAAAGACCTATCCAAAGACCCCACACGTAAAGGTTTGACTACAAATTATTTTTTTAGTTTCATGTATGGTAGCCCCCCACCCCTCCCCCTTAAATATCATTATTTTTCATTTTTTTGTATAAGAATCGTAAAGCGATTAACAGCATACATCTTCCTATCAAATTTGAGCAGTGTTATGCTTATAGTTACAGAATAAAATGTCGGACACAAAATGCCACTTATGAACGTCAATAATTAGTTAATATCAATCAATTATGACCCATATAGGGCTAGAACATATGTCCTTATCTTTTGGGCCCTACTACCTCTTCGAGACAAGACACACACAATCTGGCAATCCAGAACAAACTCAGTCACCATTTGCTGCAACAAAAATGATACAAATCAAAATAAACAGGTAGGTACATCAGTTTGGTGCAGACTGGACTGTCCATACATTCTCGTCTTGAATTTTATAATATTCCTTTCCTTCCAAATTAGGGTAGTTTTGACATGTTCATAGTTCATAGTGTTTGACCCCGCTTCTCCGCTCACCCGCCCGCGTTCGTCCGTTGCGTGTCTTTAAGGTTTATTTTTGCACACTTTTCTCATCGCGCAGTAACTGTGTCAGGTCCATTCTTACGATAAGTAGTTATGCTCATTTTTATAATGTGTTTGTTCTTCTCTCTATCTCTTGATTTGATCTGATGTGGCTTCGATAGAGTCGACGATTGAGAGGTCTCACTCAGAAGACGCCTCTTTACTTTGATTTAGGCTGACAATATTTATCAAAGGGGCATGATAACGCCCATAACAGGAGCCCTGGAGATCTATGAAGATGATTTAAGAGTCCTACATAACATAAGGCAAGGGATGCGTTAGCTTATACCAAAAAAAATATATATAATTGAATTAGGCAAGGTTACAACTAACGTTAACATCATTCTTATTACTAAATCGAATGTTTTAAATGTATTTACCTTATGCAGCGATAGTTCGTCAGAAGCAGCTTCGATGTCAGCTCGCTCCAGTCTAGGCGACGCCACAGCACGTACCGAGGTGCTTGAGTCTAATCTGTAACCATTTTACACCTTTAAAATTGTATATAAATAATATAGGACACAAAATTTCGTCTTTGTAAATATTTAGATTTTAACCATTGTAATAATATGGACAGTATATGAGTTAATAGCTTGCTTGCATTATGTTTATCACACCTCTGAAGTAAGACTAAACTATGCTCTAAACTCAATTTTTCAAACTGTTAATAGGTTTAAGATAAGACCCAGAACAGAACCCTGGGAAACTCCTATCGTAGTTTTCACTCAATTATCAGCATTTAAGCAGTACCTAAAGAAAATTTATAACACATTTACTTACATTAGAAGTGAGCCCATAACAGAACCCTGGGGAATACCTCTTACAGCTTTCTCTACAATCAATATTTATATGATTACACACCTTAACGCAGGCAGCACATGGTCCAAAAGCAAAGCGTCCTGTTGCCTTTCAGCGGCGTTCTCGTTAATCGCTGGCG